>NW_024121125.1:347472-357472 GCF_016745375.1 Pimephales promelas
CCGCAGGGAAATATCAGTGTCTTCTCTTTGTGTAAACAGGGCATGAGTATCTAGGATATTAGCAACTTTTACTTTTGAACAAGTCTTTACTTCAATACATTTGTGAAGAGTAAAGCAATACTCGTTGCATTTAGCATGGCACATTTTCTGCAGCAGTTTATGCTATAAAGAAGTGATATCGCCGTCTAAAGTCATTGAAGGTCCTATAACTTGTGCGTTTGACCCTTACTCACCCAAACTTGTCGAAAATGCTGCTTTACACGAATGCGAGTGCATTAGCGGGTTGTTCTGTGTTTCATATATGAGATGAGGGTGAAACAGCACGTCCGACCTTTTTGAAGGACATTGGTTTGTCCTTTTTGAGCACTTGAGCTTAACCGAGACTTGAGTGTTTGTGAGTGTCGTGTCGACCTTGATTTATTGCAATATTGAGGTGTTCAGTTTTATTTTTATTTTAGAAAATTAACATGATCGCTCTCCTCACAAATCAACTGTGTCATATTTTCACTGGCATGTATCTTAAGTGCATTTTTGAGCCTACCTTCAGAATGAAAAAATAGAGAGACACTAAAACTTTTACTCAAGTCGTATTGAAATTGGTTACTTTTAACTTGCTGTAAGGATGGTTTTCAGGTACTTTACACCTTGTGAGGTTGAAATCACAGTGTTTCTGCATAGATTTGGACATAAATAAGAGCTTAAGTTAATGTGGATTGCAGCTACACAATTAATGAAACGTGAAATTATGCGTGTATGCTCTTCTCTTCTAATTCAATATTTGCGGTATAATAGCGGTATTTATATGCTTTTTATATACGGTATATATTGATCATATTTGTAATGATTTTTACTACATGCCCCATTAGAAGCATGTATCTATCAGAGCAGTCAGAAGTTGCTACACTCTCAGAAAGAAAAGGTACAAAAGCTTTCACTGGGGCTGTACCTTTTCAAAAGGTACACTTTTGTACCCAAAGGATGCATATTGGTACCTTAGTGGTACATATTAGCACCTAAAATGTACATATTAGCACCTGAAATGGACATATTAGCTCCTGAAATTGACATATTAGCACCTAAAATGTACATATTAGCACCTAAAATGTACTTATTAGCACCTGAAATGTACATATTAGCACCTGCAATGTATATATTAGCACATAAAATGTACATATTAGCACCTACAACGGGCAAAAGTTTACCTTTTGAAAAGGTACAGCCCCAGTGACAGCTTTTGTACCTTTTTTTCTGAGAGTGTAATATAATGTAAACCTATACATGTACTGTTCCCGTGGGGCTTGTTATGTTCACCTAATGCAGACGTCTTTGATTTCTGATCAATAATGTGTGTGGAGCTGAGGGCATGTTATCTAGCTGCACTTGAAGGACAAATGAAGGTGAATAATGGCATAATCAGTCCAAGATCTGCCGTTCAGGTGTGTTTGATGCGATGTGGGGGAATATACCGTGCATGATGGCATAAAGAGCACAGACCCCTTACATTATAATGCATTACCATATATGGGCAAATATGAGGTCATCAGTGTTGCCATGACAATGGGGGTATAGTAAAAGACTGAGGGTGGTGAATAATTGTCACATTATCTTATATTAAAAGGTTGTTATTAAAAGGTAATGTACTGCAAATAACTTTTTTTTTCCTGAAGAACCTTATTATGTTTTTACATTTTACAATACGAAGCTTTTACTCACAATTTCTGATTAAATAGATGGTTTTCAGGTACTCTTTACAGCTCTGTAAAAAAGGTTACTTTAAGGCTCAGATCAGTTTAAATACTTAAAACAACTGCTTTCAATTACTTTTGAAATTACCATATTCATGTAATATAAGGTATATTAAGGCATTTTTAAACGATAATATCCTATGGAGCATCATACATTTTTATTAGTGTCACACTTTAAAACTTAGGCTACTTTGTGATTATCATTCTCGGGGAAAGTTACATCACGTTACTCTAGTTTCTAAAAAGTGCATTACTTCGTCACTTTCTATGGAAAGTAAATGTGTTACTTTTGCATTTATATTCTCACCTGGGCTGGCCTTGTTTGCTTGTTTTTAATTGCAAAAATGAATCTTTTATCCAAAGCAACTTACATTGCATTTCAAGGTCAATTTTTACATTCTTATTAGTTATTGCTTTCCCTGGGAATCGAACCCATGATCTTGACGTTTTATTGTCTTATTCAGAGGCTTAATCATTTTTGCTATTAAAAACAAGTGAAAAAAATAATTCTATGAGTTTTGCTATGTGATTTAAAGATATGGCATCTGATCTGAGGACTATTACCAAATTTTTCTCAGTTATTTTACTTTATTCAATCATAGTCTCATTCTTACGTTCGCACATGCGCACTCTTCAAAAACTTTAAATGTCTTGGCAAACTAAAAGACATAAATGACATTTATACGTATTGTAAATAAAAGATAGAGATTATTTATAGATAGATTTTGCTCAAGATAAGGATTTATTAAGGATTTATTAACAAACAAACAAATTAAACACAAGTGTGATGTTTCACCAAAGTCATTTTTGCTTATTTGTTTGATTGAGTTGTACTGTATCAGCAGCAAAGACATTGGTTAATAAAGCGAGAGTAAATTCATAAAGTATATTTGAAGAGTTCAAAAATGCCATTTGAAATTTTCTTCTAGAATGGTCATTTTTATCAAGCTTGTATATTTAAGTTCAGTAATTTCACTTAAATGACAATTAATAGGTAATCTTCATTGCCATTTAAGTGAAATTATTGAACTTAAATATACAAGCTTGATAAAAATAATCATTTTAGAAGAAAATTTCAAAGGGCATTTAGAGGCTTTTGCATCTGAACTCTTCATTTGTATAATTTAACATCGAGGTTTGCCTTATTTCACAGTTTTATCCATTTTGAGGAATACTGAGTCTGGTTTTGTGCGAGTGAGTTGAGTAAATGCAAGTTCAGATTTACAATAGCTCATTATTTCTTCGGCTGCACTCTTTTATTAAATCTGCACTGACTGCTGGGTAATTACACACCGTGTGGCCGTTTTCCGAGAGCTGGTGTTGGATGTAGTTTGTCAGCTAGACTAGCATTTGTTTCAGCCGGGATGCACAAGCTTGTCGGAGAGTGACTGGATAAATATTGCCTTTCCTGATGAAACACACACTTTAAAACCTCTACACAGATGTGCACTCTGCATTACACATGTGTGTGGTTTAAAAGTGACCTTTGTGTGAGCTGAAATCAACCCTGTGGTGAAAATCAAGCTTTTAATGTTGTTTATGTGTCTCTGTCTTGTTTTTAATACGCTTAAACCATGTGTAAGTTCATAAGTCGACATCATTGCTGAGTATTTCCTCCTTACAAAAGACAGTCTCAAAATTACAGTGTGAAATCGCTGACGTAATAAACGACCTTGTAACCAATCAGATCAACGTGTGATCGTCAACCAGTGGAATGTCTGAGTGGAGGCGGGGCTCATTTGCATATTCACTAAATGAGGCGAGGGTGTCGTGTTACATTCAAGATATTTTAAGATAAAAAGAATATTCTTCAAGGGAAAAAAATCGTTTAAATGTGTCATTTTGGTTTTAAGGGATTAAATTGACTACAGGGGGACTTTAAATAATGATTATGTTCG
Organism: Pimephales promelas; assembly: GCF_016745375.1. The sequence goes on from NW_024121125.1 coordinate 351,116, forward strand.
GGTTGTTGTTTAAACTTGAACTGTGTTCAAATGGATATGAGGATGCATGACACTTTTTTACTTGACTTGTCACCACCTTAATAATAATAATAATAAATACATTTTATTTATAATGCACTTTTCAGTTGCAAATTATGCATAATTACATGCAACTAAACCCGAGCCCTATAGTAAGTACATGAAGTTGCTTAATATTACTCAGTGCTTAAATATAGAATTACACTGTAACAATAAAGCCTAAGTAACCCTTTATTTTAAGCTGACGTAGTTACTTTTGAGTATTATTAATGAGGATTGAGTATTATTACTAAAGAGTTAGGGTTGGTTACTTGTAAATAATTCTGTATTTACTTCAATTGGTGTTGTGTTGATCTTTATTATGTGTCTGGGTGTATTTACAGGCCTCTTCCTGAAGATGGTGATGTAGATGGACTCACTGACAACACTTGTAAGTTCTCTAAATGCATCAGATCCATGTGTTTTTCACTGTGGAAATTATATTGAAATGTTTTACGAAGACACACTACATAAGAAAACGCTGTACTTAACCCTCTGATTATCTTCATTTGTGTCTACACTCATTATCTTTGGGGTCTCCAGGGACCCTAGACAATAACATTTAAATTTTGTAACAGAATAATATATTTTTTCTTTTGAAAATGTAATTTTAGTCTGTTTATTAATGTTTTTACTCAACATTTGTGCAGTTTTTGGAGGATTTTTTATATTATAAATAAATAAATAAATATTTATTTATTTAAATAGGCTTTTTTACAAAAAAAAAACAAACAAACAAACAGCATTTTATGTCAAATTTATTTTATAAAAGGCCCTTATTTCTAACTTTCATTAATGGGGATAACATGTATAATTTTAAATGATTTAATGTAAGATTTTTTTTGGAAAATGCAGTTTTAAAATAAAAAAAAAAACTCACTTTAACCACTAAATGGCCATAGACATCCACCATAAGCTATTTGCTATGTGATTAACCAAACTACATATCTTTTCACAAGTTTTTCTAGTTGGATTCATATCTAAATATTATAAAATCACAATTATAACACACAAAAAAAACTTTGACAAAAGTTTTTCAATTATATTACATTATCCTTAGAATCAAACCTGAGCAAGACTCCAAATGTTGGAGTCTTTAGATTTTATAATTTATTTCAATCATCTGTTTTTAATATAATTCTACAATTTTAATTCTACAACTGTAACAGAACAAAAAATACAGAAATTAACAGTTATATTACATTTAAATACTTAAAAATACTTGACATAAACATGTTCCTGGTCTTTTTTTTTTCTATTTACAAAATATTTGGAAAAAAATTGCAACGTAACCCTTAAACAATCACACAAATCAGTTATATAAAACAAATAGGCATTTTAGCCATATTTAGCCATATAAAACAAATCCTATAGTGCACATTCAATTTCAATTCACATTTATTTGTGTATTGCTTTTCACAATAAAATGCGTGATCTGTTATCAGAGGAAACTATCAGAAATGCACATATACAAATCATAGTTAGCTAAAAAAGTATTAAACAATTCAATAATATATGCATTTAAACAATGTAATTTAAGTCAGAAACAATGAGCATACATAAGAAATACTACAAGAAATGTTCTCTGGTGTAAAATGTTGTTTTTGGTGTCTAAGTGCTTCGTATATAATGTGTGTTTTCCTCTGTAGCTGTTCATGGCGCTCTGGCGGCGGATCATGTGGATTCTGTCCGGCAAAAGCGTCGCACGCTCATCGCTCCGGATATCAACCTGTCGCTGGACAAAAGTGAAGGTTCACTTCTTTCTGATGACTTTCTGGAAACTCCAGACGACCTGGACATCAACGTGGACGACATGGACACGCCGGATGACGACTCTCTCGGCTCCAACAACAACGGCACCGAGCTGGAATGGGAAGGTCAGTCCGCTTGACAAATCGAATGATAATAATTACAGTAAAATATGCAAAATTGCTAAAGTTTTCTATGTGAATATATAGTCAAATGCAATTTATTCCTGTGATCAAAGCTGTATTTCCAGCATCATTACTCCAGTTTTCAGTGTCACATGATCCTTCAGAAATCACTCAGAAACAGTTATGATTAATTATCAAATGTTGAAAACTGTTTTTTACATTTTTATTTCAGGATTCATTGATGAATAGAAGGTTCAAAAGAACAGCATTTATCTAAAATAGAAATCTTTTGTAATATTAAACACTGCCGTTCAAAAGTTTGGGGTCAGGAAGAATTTTTATGAATTTTTTGGGGGACGGAAATAAAATAAATCAATACTTTTATTCATCAAGGATTAATGAAATTGATCAAAAGTGACAGTAAAGACATTTATAATGTTACAAAACATTATATTTCCAATAAATGCTGTTCTTTTGAACTTTCTAATCATCAAAGAATCCTGAAATAAAGATGTAAAAAACAGTTTTCTAAATTGATAATAATAATAATAAATGTAATTGAGCATCAAATCATCATATTAGAGTGATTTCTGAAGGATCATGTGACACTGAAGACTGGAATGATGATGCTGAAAATCACAGGAATAAATTAGATTTTAAATGGTCATAATATCTATTATATATATATATCTCTTGTTTTCTGACAGATGACGCTCCAGTGGCCAGCGCGAAGGGTTCTGGTTCTGGTGACGGGGACGGGGACGGGACGGGGCGTCTGTGGAGGACGGTGATCATCGGCGATCAGGAAAACAGGATCGACATGCAGGTGATCCGGCCGTTCCTGCGCGTCGTCACACATGGAGGTCAGTCTTCGTGATAAGCACTCTCATATGAATATATATATATAAATCGGGTAAAACTGCACTGTTTATGATGATTAATAGTGGTGTTTAAGTCAAGTCACCTTTATTCATACACTCTCAGAAAAAAAGGTACAAAGCTGTCACTGGGGCTGCACCTTTCAAAAGTTTTGTCCATTTTAGATGTACATTTTAGGTGTTAATATCTACATTTTAGGTGTTAATATCTACATTTCAGGTGCTAATATGTACATTTTAGGTGCTAATTTGTAAATTTCAGGTGCTAATATCTACATTTCAGGTTCTAATATGTGCATTTTAGGTGCTAATTTGTACATTTTAGGTGCTAATATGTACATTTTAGGTGTTAATATGTACATTTCAGGTGGTAATATGTACATTTTAGGTGTTAATATGTACATTTCAGGTGGTAATATGTACATTTTAGGTGTTAATATGTACATTTCAGGTGGTAATATGTACATTTTAGGTGCTAATATGTTCATTTTAATTGTTGACATTTTATGTACTAATATGTACATTTTAGGTGCTAATATGTACATTTTAAGTGTTGATATGTACATTTTATGTGCTAATATGTACATTTCAGGTGCTAATATGTACCACTAAATTACCAATATGCTGCCAAAAAGCGTCACAGTCCAGCTTAAAGCAGTAGTTCACTTTAAAAAAAACTTTTGCTGATAGTTTACTCACCCCCATGTCATCCAAGATGTCCATGTCTTTCTTTCTTCAGTCGAAAAGAAATTAAGGTTTTTGATGAAAACATTCCAGGATTTTCTCCATATAATGGACTTCAATGGGGTCCAAACGGTTCAAGGTCCAAATGAGAGTTTGTATGCTATTAGTATGCTATAGGCTCAGAAGGGCAATATTGACAAACTCGTCTAAACTCGTCTAAACCTATGTACTTGAACAACTAAAGTTGTAATTAATGCATGTGATGGGAATTTGCCTTTCCAAATAAAAAGATAATTTCAACAAAAAAAAAAAGAAAAGAAAAAGACAGGTCTGACGCTTGAGATGTAATGTTTAACCTGTTTTATTATTTGCAAGGCCGTTTTACACACTCTTGTGTGACATCACACACGTGACATCACTCTTGTGTCCCACAGGTTACTACGGTGAAGGCCTGAACGCCATCATCGTGTTCGCTGCCTGTTACCTGCCCGACAGCGGCTGTGCCGACTACAACTACATCATGGAGAACCTCTTTCTGTGAGACACACACATACACACACAGTCCGTCCAATTCATGTTCAATCAGATAAACACTGACTAACTGTGGGGTTTATGGGAATAATTTTGGTCATAAACAGGGATGTGTGCCTTTCTGAATTGGGATGCCTTTATAGTTACTGAATTTTTAATCAAGTTAGCAAAAAAGGTGTAGAATCAAATTTGAATGAAAGGATGTAGAATTAAAATATACTATTAAATTCATAAAATGTTGTATTATTAGTGTCATTTCAGGTGAAAATGGTGTACTATTAAATGTATTAAAATGTACTTGAGTGTGTTTTTTAGTAAAACACAAATGAACTATAATGCATTTTTAATACATTTAACAGTACGTCTTTTTCACCTGAATATTTCATACACACAACATTCGAAATAACGGCATTGTAAAGGTTTGCACTTGTCCTGGTGTTTTCTGACGATCTCTGCAGGTACGTGATCAGCAGTCTGGAGCTGCTGGTGGCTGAAGACTACATGATCATCTATCTGAACGGAGCCACGCCGCGCCGGAGGATGCCGGGCATCAGCTGGCTCAAGAGATGCTATCAGATGATCGAAAGACGGTATTCAGATGAAGAACGCTGGCTGCGCTCATAATCATGACATCACACATCATGAATATGAAGGAGGTTTTATTCATGTTTGTGGCAACTGTCATTAAAGGACAACAAAATGAACCTTTGGTCTAATTACACATTGTTACTTAGTCCTAGTCAACCGTTATCTGAGATTTGTTTTCATGATTGCTGAATGTAAATAGTTTTATCTCTAAAAACAGTTTAGCCTATAACGCTAGTATAATGCTAGTATAGGGCATAGAGTAATGACAAATAAAAATCGCTTGTTATTACCACTAACACGGCTCAAAATAGCCCCACAGTAACACGACAGCATAACAAGGGTCCCTACATTCAAACCGAAGCATTGAGAACTTTGTCAGTGTCCATACAGTTTAATAAGAAGATATTTTATACACGCATTCAACTTCGCGAATACAGGAAGAAGAGGCCATCTTGGAAAAATAGTCTCTACCAGTCGATCTACGAACGCCGATCCAAGTGCGCTGGTGAGATGTGAATGAGGAGATAAGGTGAGCGCGAACAGTAGACTATGTGTACATATTGAAGAGAAGAAAACGGTTCGTGTTTCTTCCTGAAACAACGGACCATATGAGATTCTGCACAGTTCAACGCACTTGGATCGGCGTTCGTAGATCGACTGGTAGAGACTATTTTTTAAAGATGGCTTCTTCCTGTATTCGCGATACAAGCGATTTTTATTTGTCATTACTCTATGCGTTATACTAGCGTTATAGGCTAAACTGTTTTTAGAGATAAAACTATTTACATTCAGCAGTCATGAAAACAAATCTCAGATAACGGTTGACTAGGTAACAATGTGTAATTAGACCAAAGGTTCATTTTGCGCCGGAGTTGTCCTTTAAGTGTCTTTCACTCAATTATGACATTTTGAATGCAAATATGACATTGTTTGAGATAGACACTGTAAAGCTGCTTTGAAACAAACAGTCTATAATGTTAAAAGCTCTATAAATGAAGATGATTTGACTTGACTTATGGATATATATTATTAGATATATTGTAAAAGGTGAGGAAGGGAATTTACATTTTCTGCTTTTTTATTTCTTTAACATCCAGGTTAAGAAAGAATCTGAAATGTCTGATCATTGCGCATCCCTCCTGGTTCATCCGCACAGTTCTGGCCATCTCTCGACCCTTCATCAGGCAAGAAAACAAACATCCAATATCATAATCGCTCATGTCTTTGACTGATTATTCAAGATTTTTCATGTTTTTAAAAGAAGTTTCTCACCATTTATTTGAGTAAAAATTCAACAACAAAACAGTGATATCGTTAAATATTATGTCAATTTAAATATCTGTTTTCTATTGTGATATATGTTAAAATTAGGGCTGTCAAACGATTCATGATTAATCGCATCCAAAATAAAACTTTGTGTTTACATAATAAATGTGGGTGCACTGTGTATAATTATTTTATATATATATATATATATATAAATACACACACATGCTTGTATATATTTAAGAAATATTTTAATGTATATAGATTTATATATCATTTATATTATATATAAATAATATTTTTTCAAAAGTGTGTACTTTTGATCAATTTAATTCATCCTTGATGAATAAAAGTATTGATTTATTTTATGTCTGTCCCCCAAAAAATGTAATAAAAATTCTCAAACTTTTGAACAGTAGTGTATAATATTATTACAAAAGATTTCTATTTTTAGTAAATGCTGTTCTTTTGAACTTTCT
>NW_024121125.1:367472-397472 GCF_016745375.1 Pimephales promelas
GGATATCTAGCTACAGTTATAGTGTTTCATCACATTATAATATTAAATAGTTTAAAATAGCCTCCCCAACACTGTCTGTCTCCTTTTTCTTGTGACTGTCTCTCTCTCACTCCCTCTCTATCTCTATCTATCTTTCTCACACATACTCTTTCCCCTCTATCTCTCTCTCACTCTATCTCTCTCTCACACACTCCCTCTATCTCTCTCTCTCTCTCTCTTTCTCTCTCACACACTCTCTCCCTCTCTCTATGTCTCTCTCTCTCTCTCTCTCTCTTTCTCTCTCACACACTCTCTCCCTCTCTCTATGTCTCTCTCTCTCTCACACTCCCTCGATCTCTCTCTGATGTATTTTTGCCCGCGTCTCCTGTCCGGCTGTGACTCGTCTGATATGTGTAATATGCGCAGATGGCATATTCTCCCGTTCCACCGTCTGCTTGACCAATCAAACGACGGGAGGGGAAACAAACGCACAACTCCTGTTAGACCATTAATGAGATGTCGTGTTTCTTCACTTTGTCATTTGATGATGATGATGATGATGATGATGACCTGTTTTAGGTCATCAGGATCATTTAAATCAATTGTCATGGATAATTCGGGAATCTCACAAAAATGCTAATGAACATGAACACTTCACCCCAAAATAATATTTACTGTGTGTATTTTTAAAGAAATGTTATTATGTTTTGGCATTGTTAAAGAGTGTTAAATGAGAATTAGATAGATAGATAGATAGATAGATAGATAGATAGATAGATAGATAGATAGATAGATAGATAGATAGATAGATAGATAGAGAATAGATAGATAGATAGATAGATAGATAGATAGATAGATAGATAGATAGATAGGACGGACGTACGGACGGACGGATAGATAGATAGATCTATAGATGGATGGATAGATGGATCTATGGATCTATGGATGGATGGATCTATCGATGGATGAATCTATGGATGGATGGATAGATGGGTCTATAGATGGATGGCTGGATCTATGGATGGATGGATAGATGGGTCTATAGATGGATGGATGGATCTATGGATGGATGGATAGATGGGTCTATAGATGGATGGCTGGATCTATGGATGGATGGATAGATGGGTCTATAGATGGATGGATGGATCTATGGATGGATGGATAGATCTATATATGATGGATGGATGAGTCTATGGATGGATGGAAGGATGAATGGATGGATCTATGGATGGATGGATGGATCTATCGATGGATGAATCTATGGATGAATGGAAGGATGAATGGATGGATCTATGGATGGATGGAAGGATGAATGGATGGATCTATGGATGGATGGATGGATCTATCGATGGATGAATCTATGGATGAATGGATAGATGGGTCTATAGATGGATGGATAGATGGGTCTATAGATGGATGGATGGATCTATGGATGGATGGATAGATCTATAGATGGATGGATGGATGAATCTATGGATGGATGGATGGATCTATCGGTGGATGGATGGATGGATAGATAGATGGATAGATAGATGGATGGATGGATAGATGGATGGGTCTATAGATGGATGGATGGATGAATGGATGGATGGATAGATGGATCTATGGTTGGATGAATCTATAGATGGATGGATTGATCTATGGATTGATCTATCGATGGATGAATCTATGGATGGATGGATGGATGGATGGATGGATGGATGGATGGATGGATGGGTCTATAGATGGATGGATCTATGGATGGATGGATGGATAGATGGATGGATGGATCTATAGATAGATAGATAATAAAGCTAAATAAAATATTCCTAAAATGTAAAAAAGGGTGATTAATCATGAATGTATACTGGTCTCGTTCACAGACACTCCTGAAGTCTGGGATTCATCTGTGCATGTCATTTCCCAAAGATGATCCTTTCAAGAACAATCATGTGGACACACACACTCATCAACATTTCAAGACGCTGGTGTTTCTGACTCCGTGTCTAAAGGGAAGTGTTTTCTCACACCCTGACCTTTGACCTGGATCCCTTCACAAGCGGAGTAAGTGTGAACGAGAGAAAACAGACGCTCATGGACTCTCTTTTCTAATACTAGTTTTGTTTCTGAACTCAAACCTCATCTGGTGTAACAGTCGCTTGTGTTGTACAGGTGTAAAGCGTGCTGTTTGAAACACTGGGAAACAACGCAGCACTTTACAGGTTTAAAGTCAATATGAAATCATGTTTGTCTGCATAATCTTTAATTGGACAACTTGCTATGAAAACGACTTTGTTAGCCAATCGCCAAATAATTATTCAGTCATTGTTTATGGCTGCAGTAATTCATCCTTTCTTAAAATCTAGTCAGTGTTTAATGCAGTTATTCAACGCTGGTTAACAATGAGGTCAAACATTTTCAAATAAGGATTTCTCTTGATATTCATGTTGACTTTCAAACTGGGTAAATGTGGCACAAGTGCGACAGCATCAATGTCAGGCGTCATGTTCACTGTGACTGTAATACACGTCTTTAATAGTTCAGATTCAGAAGGCAGGGGACACTCTCTCAAAGTCAAAGTAGCGTTTATAGAACGTGTGTTCAAAGTCATCTGCTCTTTAATAATGTCATCAAAACATTATATATGCATCGTTCTCGCAGTGTTTTTTCTGGAACGTTTAGTTGGACGTTTTACTAACATTTTTTAAATGTAACTACTTGGTTTAGAATGTTCAGAGAAGTAACATTCCAAATGGAATCTTCCCCTTCATACTGTTACATCGCTGTCACATGACCGTCACATGACCTCAAACAATGATTTTCAGTTCGAATATTTAACATTCTTAAAATCAAGATACGTTTTTAAAGCTACTCTGTTTTCCTGAATTAAGGAGTTAATTATCTCAGAATTACGAGATAATTTTTCATGGAAAAAGGGTTTTTGCTATGTTTTTCTGAATTAACGAGTTAATTATCTCATATATTTTCTTGAAAAACATTTTTTTCTCTGTTTTATTGATTAATTAGTTGCTCATAATTTTTGAGATAATCAAGTCATTAATTCAGAAAAACGGAGCAAAAACTTTTTTCCATGAAAAATGATCTCGTGAAAAAAGATAAAAGTTAAAACGTTTTAACTTTTGACAGTGAAGAGGATATGAAGAGTTCAGATGCAAAAGCCTCTAAATGCCATTTGAAATTTTCTTCTTTAATGATGATTTTTATCGAACTTGTATATTTAAGTTCAGTAATTTCACTTATATGACAATGATAATTACCTATTATTTGTTATTTAAGTGAAATTACTGAACTTAAATATACAAGTTTGATAAAAATCATCATTAAAGAAGAAAATTTCAAATGGCATTTAGAGGCTTTTGCATCTGAACTCTTCATATATTAAAATCATGGTTGATATGATTTTCTTTCATGCATCACACTGTAAATTGAAGGTCAAGTTGAGTGCATTGCATCGTGGAATCGAGTATTCACAGATATGCAATAAATTCTGTGCACAAATATGCATCAATGTAGAAATAGTTCAAGTAGTTTGATTCTCTGAACACAGGTGAAGTGTAATCTAGTGAGCCGTGTACATAGACCGTCTTCCAACACCAACGTCCCGTTATGACATCACGAGAGGCGGAGCTTGTTATCATAATGCATTATGGGTACTTATGGGTTATATATCAGATACAGAGTTCTTCTAATAATAACACTTTACAATAACTCTCCATTTGTTGACACACTCTAAAAAATGCTAGTGTGTTTTAACCCAAAATTGGGTCAAATATGGACAAACCCAAATGTTGGGTTAAAAAATGCAATTTCAAATTTTAACTTTCACTTTCAACTGCACATTTTTTATTACATTTTTAACCCAACATTTGGGTTTGTCCATATTTGACCCAACTTTGGGTTGAAATAACCCAGCATTTTTTATAAATGTATTGTAGCTCGAGTGACTAATTTCACAACGACAATAAAGGAATTGTTATTTTATTAAGCAAATTCATTGACCAATCAGCATGCAGAATGTAGGAGAGCTCATGGGATAATTTCATCCACATTATTGTATAATGTACATGATCAGACTGTTTAACAGTGTATGTGTGTAAATAAGTTGCTAACATTGATGATGTGATGACTAATAAAAGGTCAATATAACTGTCAAGCCTTGTATTATTTCCCGTTGCATTACTCTCAGGCCAGATGTAGACGAGCAGGATTTGGTTTGTTGTATCGGACATTCACTCTGTTCTGAGCTGTTCATGGGTCAGGAATGAGGCGAGTGACTCATTTTACATCTGATATCTGAATGTCAGAAACACAACAAACGTAACCTGAGCTGACTGTTGCCCATCCATGCTGGGACAACTCATACCTTTGACCTATAAACACGTCTATCGGCTTCTCCCGTTCATCCCGATTCATGCTGACGTGTAGAAAGTACACACAATTAGTAAAATAAATGGGTATTTTGTCAAAGCATATAACTAAAACACTATTGGTTACAACATTTGTTACAGTATTTCTTAATCTTAATATAAATTCAGCTGTTCATTCATGTTAGCTCAAGGTAACACTTTATTTTTAGGTGACCTAATTACATGTTACTACTTTTATAGTATACAGTAAATTATGCATAATTACAAGTAACTAACACCTTAACTCTATCGTGCAATTTTCAGTAGTCATCTTAACATTAAGTGTAACCAGATCCATAAAAAAATATGAACAGATTTTGATTTCAATGTCAGTAAATGTTGAAATCCGCATGATGAACTAAGATTAATAAATGCTTTGAAGTATTTTTCATTTAGAAGTGTAACCCAAGTTTCCATATTTAACTGCATTGTAATATGTATTTCTTAGCTTTCATATAGATTATATATATACACTCTAACAAAAATGCTGGGTTTGTTTAACCCAAATTTGGGTCAAATATGGACAAACCCAAATGTTTGGTTAAAAATGTGATTAAAAAAAAAGAAAAGTGAAATTTAAAATTGGGTTCAAATTTTTAATTAAATTTAACCCAACATTTGGGTTTGTCCATATTTGACCCAAATTTTGGTTAAAACAACCCAGCATTGTTTAGAGTATATGATGATATGAGATATATATATATATATATATATATATATATATATGAAGAGTTCAGATGCAAAAGCCTCTAAGTGCCATTTGAAATTTTCTTCTAGAATGATCATTTTTATCAAGCTTGTATATTTAAGTTCAGTAATTTCACTTAAATGGCAATGATAATTACCTATTAATTGTTATTTAAGTGAAATTACTGAACTTAAATATACAAGTTTGATAAAAATCATCATTAAAGAAGAAAACTTCAAATGGCATTTAGAGGCTTTTGCATCTGAACTCTTCATATATTTAAATATGTACTTTGAAGGTCTAATTAAATAACAGTAAAAAGCATGATTTTTGCATTGGAAATATAATTAAAGTAAGCTACTTAGTTTCACTAGTACTTAAAACTTAAAATATACACACTCTTGATATATATACCGCTAAATGTGGGATTATTTACACTTTTACATGTTTGTTTACTGACATAAAAGGAAACTCGTGTGACTCGTGTGTCTTTTATTGAATCATAAAACCAAAGGTTCAATGTGTTTTTATAGCTCAGGAGTGTCGGTATAGTACTCCTCAATGTCAGATGATTAGAAATGACTGAAAAATGAAAGATCAAACAGTATGTTAGAATATTAACAATGCAGTAGTCATAAAAGGAAGTGAAATGTATATGGACTCTGAACATGAATTAGTTTTATTAAGGTACCAAACCACGTCTTCCTTAAGGATATGTGCTGCATTTGGCTAAATAATGTCTTGCATTTTAATGCTGTCTAGGTCAGGTTAGGAACAGAGCTCTTGCCATTGGCTATTTGCTGTTAAAATGATGGTCTGGTATTTATGTGTGTTGCGTCAGAAGCATCTGTAGCGTGATGAATGGTCACACATCATGCCAAATATAGCGTTACTGAGAGCTTTCACCTCACGCCGGGAGAAGTTCCCTTACGCCGTGCCAAGAAGACACGTCCAGTAATTGGAAACATTTAATCAGGATGGTCAAGAATCATCAGAGGATATGTGCTCTGATACCACGCGCCTGTCTTGTCTTTATTTAACATTTGGCTCTGTGATCTGATCTCACTTCCATTCGTGTGGAGTCTGTGTGTGTGACCATAATGATTAACAAGCATAACTAAATGCACACTGGCAAACATACATCAATCATAAGTGGCTCTAACATACAGTCGTTGTTGAAATTGTGTGTGGGATTCTGGTTCCTGAAATATAAGGCAGAAATGATCTGAAACGATGAGCACAAAGACAAAAGTACATATTGAAGACATGAGGACAAATTCAAAGAACACCTTTATTTTAAATAATGACATCACCATAAATAGTAGCCTATTAAAATGATAATAATAATGGTTGTGTGAGCTTGGGTTACATAGTATATTTAAAAAATTGTGATAAACAGTGATAAAAATGATCAATATTCAGCGTAATTGTGTTTACTGTGTTCTTTATTTTAGTCGTAGTCTGTTTAATAATAGCAACTTGACTGCATTGATTATGGTATTTAACAGTATGCATCATTTTTAGGCAATTCCTAAGCCTATTGATGGAAAACATTGTGTTTTCCACTACTGTACCATAGTTACTATATATTTAATAGGCTATCATAGTATAAAGTATAATATAATGTGGTTATACAACGGCTAACTAACACTGTAAACACTGTTTTTATTATTAAATTGTGACCACTGTAACCACAAGAAATGGGTCAACGATGTCAACCTGTGAAGTAACAAATGAAATCATTTAAAACTATGATAAATCGCTGTAAAATCTGTATGTTAGAATTGTCAGTTAATGGTTCGTCGTGTAAATGAAGTGTTTACCTGCGTATATTCGCGTCATATAGTGTTGGTCATGTGTTAAACACATGATTTTGTGGTATATTTCCACTCTTTAATTGGCCCTCGTGGCCGCGCAGCGCGCGCGCAAAATGCTGACGAAGAGCAACAGGTGCGCCAATGGAACGGTGACAGTATGCAAATGAGCAAAACGACTCAATCGCTGATTGGTTCCCAGAGGGCGGCCTGACCGACGTCTCCGTGACGCAAAGCCCGGCCGCCTATATGAATAAGGCGAAAGCCTAGTCCATCAATGAAATAGTAAAGAGAGGGAGATTCTGGGAGAGAGAGAGAGGGAAGAAGGCGATAGATTGAAAGCATTCCCGACCGCATTAAAGGAAGCGATTCCTTTGCTAGTGTCCTACCGCGAAGACCAAGATCAACAAGGATCAGAATGAAGTTTATTATTGGAATTGGGGGGTGAGTAGGCTATAATCCATATTGAACATCTATTGTATATGATCTCATCGTTTAATAATGTCTCTATTACAGTGTGACCAATGGAGGCAAGACAACTTTGACGGGAAGACTCATAAAGAACTTACCGAACTGTTGTGTGGTGCATCAAGATGATTTTTTCAAGGTATTGATCGATTCCACGACACTTTGTTAAATTACTCTTATCATATAGGCTATACTGTGGCCCCTTGAAATATTTGGACATTTATGCATTATATTTAAGACAATATTGCATTGTCACCATATCATCTAATGCAATTCATTTCATGCATTATAATTTTGATGAGTGTCCAAATACTTCATACTTGTCTAGAATATAGAGCTATAGGGATGGAAACGTTAGTCATGTAGCCTAGGGCTTAATCATATATTGTATTTGTGGTCCATGTGGTTCATGGACCCTATGCTGGTGTTCTCCTGGACAGCCAACCTCAAAGACAACAAATGAATGCCGTTTGTGGTGCCTAACATGCTGTAGAGTCTCACAGGCATTCATTTGCAGCCTTAAACCCCACTAATATGATCCTCTTGCTCATGCATTTATCATTCTAGTGCATGTAAGAGGATCTGGCAACCATCACACTAGCGCCCTTATCAATATCTTTTATAACACCTCTTGAGTGCATCACACACACATTTCTAACTGTCATTGGAGGCGCATTGCAACATGCTTATAAAGATAATTCAATCCAACAAACCAAATTGTTAATTCTACCCCCTCACCCAATTGAAATTGAACTTGATTTTAGAAGACTATAGCCTGAGTGCTTGGCGTCACATGTCCAGGTGGGACCAGCACTGCCTGAGCCATCTACACCTTTTTGTTTTATTGGTCACTGTTATTGCAGCCCCAAGATCAAATAGAGTTCGGGGAGGACGGCTTTAGACAATGGGATGGTAAGAGTGGCTTTCGCTGTGGGAAGAGAAACAGTAATGTATTCCCACCTTTCCATAAACATTCTGATGTTTGCTTTTCTGTAACCTAAACCTAAAACCCAGCAAAACTATTTTTCTTGCATTTGCACGTCAAAAGTTTGGACACACCTGAAAACTTGGTTTTTATAAACTGTGTCTGAGTTTAAAAATAAAAAAACATTGTAGCAGATGCACTCTTAAAAATGAAGGTTCCAAACGGAGTTCCAAAAGATTCCGGATTCCGTAAAGAACCTTTCAGTGAATGTTCTTAAAGGAGTAGTTCACTTTAAAAAAAAAACTTTTGCTGATAATTTACTCACCCCCATGTCATCCAAGATGTCCACTTCTTTCTTTCTTCAGTTGAAAAGAAATTAAGGTTTTTGATGAAAACATTCCAGGATTTTCTCCATATAATGGACTTCAATGGGGACCAAACGGTTCAAGGTCCAAATGAAAGTTTCAGTGCAGCTTCAAAGGGCTTTAAACGACACCAGACGATGAATAAGGGTCTTATCTACGAAACAATCCGTCATTTAAAAAAAACAACAACAAAGTTTAAGTTTTATAAGCTCAAATGGTCGCCTTGTTTTGTTCTGTGATGCACATTCATGACTCTCCTGTTCGAACTCGTTCATCAAAATGAACAAATCTTTTTTCGTGTCATTTGGTCCATTCAACTAACTAACTAAATGAAGGAGTTGACTCTGGGACGAGATTTGTTCATTTTGATGACTGTTTGATGAGTCATGATCTTGCATCACAGAACAGAGCAAGGTGACCATTTGAGCTTATAAAACAAAACAAAATTTTTTTTTTTTTAAATGACCGATTGTTTCGCTTGATAAGACCCTTATTCATCGTCTGGTGTCGTTTAAAGCCCTTTGAAGCTGCACTGAAACTCTCGTTTGGACCCCATTGAAGTCCATTATATAGAGAAAATCCTGGAATGTTTTCATCTAAAACCTTCATTTCTTTTCGACTGAAGAAAGAAAGACATGGACATCTTGGATGACATGGGGGTGAGTAAATTATCAGCTAAAGTTTTTTTTTTTTTAAGCAAACTACTCCTTTAACAGAACCATTTTGTTATTTGGAGTGAATAACACTTTTCCATATAAAGAACCTTTTGTGCATTGAAAAGTTTACAAGTTATCTATGGAAGAGCCTTTATTTTTACGAGTGTAGTGCTACACTTCACTAAGAGCCAGATTTACTAAACGGGGCAAAATTTTGAAAGTTCATTTATATTAATTTCCATAATGACCAACAAAATCTACCAAGAGTACCACAAATGAGCGTCTGGTTCAAGACGTGCTTTTTTTTTTTTTTTGTGGTATTAAATTGCCCAAATACCAGTAACTTGACTAGAGCAAACCTTAAATCATCTGGGTGTTCATTTAAATTCCCCCTCATAAAGGGAAACTCCTACTGTGCGATTAATATCAGCCACAAAAATAGCCTTTTCAGCGCTCTTGTCTTTCATAAATCCTGACGGTAGCTGTTATTAAATCTGGCCTTAAGTGTTTAAAAGCACGTCATGAATGTCCAAAATAATCAGAACTGGAATTTAGACCTTTTTATTATTATTATTATTTTAAATAAGTGTGTCCAAACCTTAGACTGCTAGTGTAAATTTGACTGACAGTGTTCTGATTAATGATTAACATCCCTAAAAAAGGAGAAGGGACAATTTTAAAGAGAACATTTTCAATGCATTGCTTGAATGTTTCCAGTATCCTTGCGTGTGAGACACGTCTTGTGTTTTCTGTCTCCTTGTGCAGTGATGTCGGCGCTGGACATGGATGCGATGGTGAGCACTGTTAAGGGATGGATGGAGAACCCGGTGAAGTTCGCTCGCTCTCATGGCGTGAGCGTTTCCGGCACGAACGACTCGGACCCGGAGCGCGAGATCCACATACTCATCATAGAGGGATTTCTTCTCTATAACTACAAGTATGTGTTTCTGATTGGCTTGATTAACATTAAGATGTGACCGTGAGGTTTGATGGATTGCTTGTTTCTGCATCCAGGCCTTTGCTCGACGTCTACAACAAGAGCTACTACGTCACCATTCCATACGAGGAGTGCAAAAGGAGAAGGAGGTGAGTTGTCATTGATGTTCGCAGATGGTTTGGTCTGATTTTAATTTTTTCTAACAAATCTTTCTCTCTTTCAGTACAAGAAGTTACACCGTTCCTGACCCTCCTGGTCTGTTTGATGGCCATGTGTGGCCTATGTACTTGAAACACAGGATAGAGATGGAGAACAACAGCATAGATATCCGTGAGTCTTACTGGATACACACTGCCTTATTAGTTAGTAGGCTATTCTTGTTTCCAGTCCAAATATCTAAAAATTATATCAATATTCAAGTAGTATATGTAAAACTTCCTTGTGTTCTGAAAAAATAAGTTTTTTTTTTCTCGCTTAAAACAAGCAATTATCTATCAATGGGTTGAGAAATAATCTTAATTCAAATGGAAAACTATATACCTAGATTTAGATATTTCTAAATCCATTGGCTGATCATTTTGCTCATTTTAAGTAACAACAAAAAAAATCCTTTTAATAATTTATATTAATAATAATACATTTTTTTAAAATATTTTTTTTCCTAGCAAATGCATTCTTAATTTTAAGAATTTTTAGATATTTGGAATGGAAAAACTACTTAGAAACGCATTTTTGCAGTGCAAGTGGTCACAAAGCCTGTCATGTGTAAGTCTCATGATCTGTGTCTGCAGAATATCTGGATGGAATGAGATCTAAAGAGGAGCTGTATAACCAGGTTTATGAAGACATCCAGAACTCGCTGCTGAATGCCTTATAGGTACGAATCTACATCTGTTCATATACATACCTCATTATGAAGATGTTTTTCTCATGGTTGTTTTCTTCTTTCTCTCTGCAGCATCTACAGAATGAAGATGTGTGTGTATAGAACTGTAAATAGCATCGTACTGTATGAAGATATGGCTTCTGCCACTAGATGACTTTTGTAAATAACATAATGAAGTACTAACTTGTTTGGCGAGAGCCGGTTATTTTATATTGCTGTATTTATGGAACTTGTTTTATTAAAAATATGTGTTGCTCTCTGGGTTGTCCAGAGATGAACGGTGTATGAATGTGTTTTCATTTCTGTAAACTCTTAAATCTCTTCAGTTACAATGTCCTGACTGCAAAATATAAGGGCTATACAATATTTATTGCAATCATTAAATGCAAAATGATGAAATAAAAAAATTCAACACCGTATTTCATGATTTATTCATTTAATTTTAAAGCTTAATATGCAGGGTTGAGTGTAATGCATGACTGAGTAATTACTGTAATTGAATTAATTTTAAAGTAAGGGATTACTCTTAATTTCTAATTGAATTATGTTTACTTCTGATGTAGTTGCACTTAACACTGTATAGACTAACAATTTTAAAACTGGATTTAGAATCTATTTTATGGTTACTGTTAAAATGTTTTTTTTAATGTAACCTAAATACGTCAGTTTAAGAATTCATGCAATTTTATTTTTGAAAAAAAAGTCTAATTTTCATGTCTATTGTGTTAAACTGGATGAAGTTGGTATAAAATTTTGAAAGTAATTATTAATAGAATACTTTTTCGTGATAACTTTTTAGCACAGTAATCTAATTGCATTGTTAAATATGTATTTAGTAGCTAAATAACTTTTATTAGAGTAACTTACCCAACACTATACTAATATGTCAGTGTATTTTAATTTTATTTGATAGTTTCATGATATGTTTATATAATTGGCTCACTGTCTATTACATCAAAAATTGCTCAGGTAAATTATTTTACAGTTTTCCAGCAATGTTGGTCTGGTTTTATGTTTATTCAAACATTTGTTAAAAGTCAATGCCAAAGCAAACACATAACAGACACTCAAACACAAGGTCACACTGTCAATGCTTATTTTATTGATTTTACTTTCAGTGCACACATCAGGAACATTCATTGTTTTATGAGCATCAAGTATTTAGACTGGCTTAATGATATGTGATCATACATTAAACAATAAAGCAGAACGTCAACAATAATGATAATGATAATGTTTAAATGTGAATAAAAGCCTAAATTCAATCTGTTCACCATATAGGCAACAGTGATCGAGTCTCTTCAGAAAATTTGGACTATTACGATCTCTTTATGAACTTTTTGAAGCGTCAAAGGGGTAGTTAAGTAGATGTCACTGGAGCGACAGAAAACTCTCAGATTTCATAAAACAGATCATAATTTGTGTTCTGAAGATGAACGAAAGTCTTTTAAATGATGTGAGGGTGAGAAATTAATGAGTGATTTTTTATTTTTGGGTGTACTGTCCCTTTAAGATGTTTGTTTACTTAATCACTTAGTCATTTTCAAACGATTTAATATCTCTGCCGTCTACTCCAATTACAACAAATATATGTTACATCTAATCAATAAAACTTACAAAAAGTTTTCCTACACATGATGCAAATCAAGGCACGAGTTCCTGGACCTGAGGAATGATGATGGGATACGCTCGTCGGAGATAGTGTGGATTTAGTGTGAGTTGACACTGTTTGCTTTGACATTAACGTTATTCAGACAGACCTGTCTTGCACACCTAGTTAATAGAATGTCATTTTTGTAAATGTCAGTCACAAAGTAAGTATTTATTTAAAATAAATACTTATACTCGAGAGTGTTTCGCTGTCGAGTCGTGAATTTGGAAATATCGCAAAAAAAAAAAACTAATGCTAACGCTATCCGCATTGCTAATGCTAATGATGATTAGATTTGTGTTCATTTTTCAGTGTTATTTAGCAATATTAAGGTAAACGAGCTTATAGACAACACATTAACAAATTATTCACAAAATTAATGACTTTTTTTTTCATGACTTCTAAAATTATTCATAAATAGGCGACAAGTTGTTCGTTTTCAATTCAGAAGAAGTAGAAGGTCACCCATTAGCCAAGGTTTGTCTCATTTAAACATTTAAAAAGATGATTATTATTTTAAAAAAATGTATCAAAATTAAAAGAAAAAAATAAACATAATTCAACGGGGAAACGATTAATTTTCTGACTAACAGATATTTTTTTTCTTGTTTTAGGCATAAACTCACTTAATTTGTGAATAAATCAGAGAAAACTTATCTAATGTCGTTATTTGTACTGGAAAACAAGTCAAAAATAAGTTTTTTTTGTGACACTATTTTAAGGTGTCATTGTTACAGTGTGATTATATATTTAAGTACAGAGTAATGATAATTAACAACAGGCAATTAAGGGTTAGGATTAGGGTTTTGGTTGAGAATTTTTGCATAATTTACTACATGTAACATATGTAAAAAAAAAAAAAGGACACTGTTAAAAATGAAGTGTTACCCATTTTTTACAGTATAAAATTAATTTGTAGAAATGGACATAAATGAGTCAATTGTTCCCATGTACATTTATGCACCAGATTATTTGCTCCTGGGCGAATTGTATGAGAAGTGTTTGACTTTTAAATGCAAATCTGAGCCAACGTTGAGCTCTTTTCTGAGGATAACAGATCATTTTGTCATACTAATACTCTGCTTGCTGTGCATTTCTCAGTCCTGCATGCTGTCGTTGCATGTGTGCGCTGATATATTTAGGCTGCATGCCTTCAGTGTCAGAGAGGAGATGTGATATTGAAATAGAAATGCTTGCTCTGTACTTGAACCGGTTCGGCCCCCCGACCCCGAGACCACGAGGTGAGAACGACTCCAACATCACAATAACTCAGAGTTATTACATTTCACTGGTTTTGTCCGTCCTTCTGTTAGACTCTAACACATGAATTATGTTGAATATCTGTCAGCTGTTAAATATAACTACACAATTAGATAATACCAGTTTAGCTCAAACAACCACCAAACATGTTGTTCAGTCTGTGTGTAAAGGTCACATTAGCAATTAAAGGTCAAACACTATATCAAACACGGTCAGGTCAAAGTGCCGGAATACATTTTCATACATTTTACTAGTCACTGTATGGGTAGTATGTCACAGTTTACTTTATTTTGCTCTCCTCACTTACATAATGAACTATAGCCCTGCACACACTGGTAAAAAATATTGAAAATGATGGTGTCTGACCAATTTTTGGTTTGACTGCAATGTGTGAGACTCATTGTGAGCATGTGTTGTCGTCACACACACCCTCATGACTGAGATAGTTGAAGAGCCGTCGGCAGCTGTAGATGTGCGAGGGACGCGGCACTCATATGTCAGATGACAGACTCATATCTTGTGTTATTAATAGAGACTGACACTTTCAAACAATGAAAATGTCATTTTATTATTTTATGTTGAGTTTTTTGGGGGGATTAAGAGTTACTAGCATTAGCATTCTTGTTCAGATTTTATTTAAAGGTTTAGTGGAAATAATAATATTTTTATATTAAATTCTGTCTAAATGTATAAACTTAAATCTGAACCATAAGAATAATGTAGTTATGTAGTGTGTGTGTTATTATTTACAGCATTATGACTCAGTTTGTTTTTTTTTTATGCAAATAGCAATGAAATATTGTAAATACATTCACTAAAATAAATACTTTATAGAACTTATGTAAATTATTAGAGTTATGCTGTATACCTTTACATACATTTCTAATTATAAATAGGCAAATGCTGCACATTATCATAAAAATAAATATTTTTTTCCCCTGGATTATTAGAAGGAAATTAGCATTTGCATTTTTGTGCAGAGTTTATATCAGAGTTTATAGAAATTATCTTTAATCTTTATGTATTATAATGAATTATAAATAGGCAAATGTTTAATTACAGGTCACTACAAATTAAAGGTCACTATACATAGCAATTGCTTTTTAACGATTAAATCTGGCTTTTAGTCATATAATTTAGATTAATCAATTTGTATGATTTTGATATTATTTATGTAATTATTATACCCTTAAACGATCACAAATGTTCAATTGTAGTTCATCAATTATGATTACGCAGATTTTAAATGAATAAATAAATATATAAAGGTAATGTAAATATGCTTTAGGATCGATAGATAGCTATAAAATGACTACTTGCGAGCTTAAATGTTCATATAAACTAACTTCACAACTTTTATTTGCGCTGATATACAGTAGCGAGACTTTTTCTTGTCCTCTTTCAGAGACCGCTGTTTTCTTCTTGCTGTGTAAATTTGTTTAAATGTTTAATACATTTTAGGGCTGGGCAACGATTAATCGCGATTAATCGCATCCAAAATAAAAGTTTGTGTTTTCATAATATATGTGTGTGTGTACTGTGTATAATTATTTTGTATATAAAAATTCACACACATGCATGTATATATTTAAGAAAAATGTTTTATTAATATATAAAATATTAATATTTATATTTAATATAAATTATGTATAAATATACAAACAAATATTTCTTGAATATTTACATGCATGTGTGTGTATTTACATATACAAAATAATTATACACACTACACACACACATATATTATGTAAACACAAACTTTTATTTTGGATATAAAAGCTCTTGCCCGTTGCCCAGCCCTAATTTTAATACTTTTATGTAATAATACTGAATCGCGCTGCTTCTCTCGCGATCGCAGTCTCACTCTTTCTCAGCATGTGATTGGCTGTTCGCTCCTGACGTCACACCTAAACTCAAGATCATAGCCTGATTTGACAGAGAAAGTTGATGATCAGCATCATGGTACCAACAAAGTCTGGTTGGATTGGTTTGGTTTTGTCAACTAGCCAATCAACATGGCACAGGCCCCGCTTAATCAAACTGAACGGCCAGGCTGGTTTACCAACAGGACAAACTACAAGTCAGTTGATATTTACCAGTCTGAACCAGTTGGCAATTCACACAAGGTTTCTTTTCCCAGCCGACACAGAACATATGCGCCTATTCTAGCTGGACAGCAGTCTGTTTAATTTTAGATAGGCGTCTCAGCTGGCAGAACACGTGACCACCGACATATGCATCTCTATAACGCTTGACGCATTTACATCCATGCATTTGGCAGACGCTTTTATCCAAAGCGACTTACATTGCATTTCAAGCTCTACATTTACATTCCTATCAGTTCGTGCTTTCCCTGGTAATCGAACCCGTGACCTTAACATTCGCACATCCCATGTTCAGTTAGGGAATATATGCGCATCGACCTATGTGGGTGTTGAAATTCAGGAAACAAGTGTCAGCGGGAATTTCGCTCATATGCGAGCTTTTGGTAACACGAGAGCGCAATGACACGTATCCTAATATCATCGTGCAATCATAAAACACGATATCAACAAAGTCAGTAAATCAGTAACTATGTTTTTATGACTAGTATAAGATAAAAAAGAATGAATGCCTTATTACAAAATAGTATCAAAGGGTAGTTGGGACCCAGTTGGGACAGTTGTGTAGGCTATTACTCTAGTTAAATTATATTTAAATTCCCATACACGATTAAAATGAATCTAGAAGACATAGACTATCTATCGAAATTACATTTCGTACAAATTAAGTTTTAGTTGATCATTTTCTCAGCGCGTAATCCTGGTGCGCATTTGGAGACGCGCGCTTTACGCACACATCTGCTACTACAAAATGAGACAAATAAACATTTTTTTTCATTGAATTATAGATCAGTATTGATGTATAGCTATCCATTCTGACGGTCCGCGTCCACTTTTGTCCCAAGCAAGTAATATATTCCACGATCCACAAGCCCAAGAGCTGATGGAAAGCTCTTGAAAGGCAAAAATGCATTTTCCTCACCTGTTTCCAGAAGTAAATTAAAGGTGACCTTCAGCCCTTATTTTAGGCACTATCATTTAGATGGAAATTCCTTGAAGAATAATGTTTCTGTACGTGGCGTCAGATATATTCCAAAGTTTTGGGGGATCTTGTGCTCAAACCATTAAAGACCATCTTCGTAAAATCACACAAAGGTGAGTGCAGCTCTGGACACCTAGATTTACGAATGAAATAATTTCAAAAGCGTAGCAGCATTAGTTTGATGTCGGGAGGAAACACGGGGAAGATTTTATTCAACAAACCCAACAACCAGGAGCGCCAAAGACACTGAGATTTTATTTGCTATTATTCACTCGCTTACATACAATGTCCAAAGCCTGGTGGAAAGCATCGCTTCTGCTTGTGATTTGTTTTACACATTTTGCACCTTTAGACACACAAGTAAAGACTCAATGTAATGTTTGATACTTACTGTAGTCTAAACTGTATCTTAGTAGCCTATCTTCCGCTGAGGGGAGTGTGAGTGTCTGTTGCTGCGGTGGGTCTCGCGCTCTTATGGAGGTTGTGTCAGGGGTGTTTCCACATCTCATCTCGTCTATTTCTGGTTGTAGTGTCACGTTACTCTCGGCAGCTCTCGCCATATTTGGCATTATTAGTTCGGCGACTGCCCAGCTGGCATTTTAACGTCGCAGGTGCCATTGGGTAATCGTTGAATTTTGAGGTTGTAGCCTACAAATAATGTTGATTTGACGTATACATCTAAAACATTGTTGATATTTCTATGTTGAATCCAGAGTTAAAGGAGAACTCCGATGCAAAATGAACCTTTGGTCTGATAACACATCGGTACCTACATCGGTTTCTTTTTTTTAATTTTTAATTTTAATTTTTTTTTTATTGAACAATAAGAACAAAACAAGAATAGAATATACATATACAGTGGCATTGACAAATACAGGTAAATGAGTAAGCAAGGCACATATCACTTAAGGTAAAAATAAATAAATAAAAATAATTACAATGAAGAAAAAAAAACATAAAAAAATAAATAAAATAATAGTAATAATAAATTACAAAGGGGTCACTTTATTCCTCTTTTAAAAGCTCAAGGTCTCTTATAATTCCAGTCAATTTCTGGGCCTTTTTACTTTTCATGCATTCCAAAGCTGGAAAAAAATTGCAAATCAAGTCTTTTTTTAAATACAGAGAAATAAGGTTTCGTTTTCATACATTTGGATTTATGAATAAAAAATGTTCCCAGTATCAACATTCAGCCCATTCTCACTCCCAAGGCGTCACCTAACTGACGCCTTGGGAAGCATTTGGACATGCTTCAATATCTGACGCTTTAGGCGCCCTTAGCGTCATGACGCCCTAGGATCGCGTGTACCCTACCCCCACCCCACACCTAAACCTAACCGCGTCCTCTAACAGACGCTTTCCTTTAGCGTCAGTTAGATGACGCCGTAGGATCGCGTCATGTAAGTGACGCTAAAGGGCGCATAAAACGTCAAATATTGAAGCATGGTCAAAGGTGACGCCTTGGGGTGAGAATGCGTTGAAGAAATTTGTTTCTTTTCTCGTTCAATAGCATTCCAAACATAATATGTTTTGTGGCAAAAGTTGAATCTTTGATTCCAACCAATAAGACATATTTTCCCAAAAAGTATTTGAAGAAACACAAGAAAAAAAAAAGATGATCAGTTGTCTCTATGTCAACTTCACAAAAAGTACAGGCATTTTCTTCAAAATTAAACCGTTGTCTTAAGAATTCACTAGAAGGGTATACTCCATTGAATATTTTAAAATGAGTTTCCTTAGCTTTAGGAGCACCTACATCGGTTTCATGATAATGAAGAGTTTTATCTCTAAAATGGTGTTAGAGATAAAACTCAGGTGTTGAAAATTAGCATGTATGCTATAATCACTAAAAACAAATGCATATGGCTCGTCCAATGTAATTGTATGTCAATGTCAAATAAAGATATAAATAAAAAAATAAAATCTGTTTAGCGTATAATTCTAGTACTGGGGGCATTTAGGCTAGTACTAGTAAAAAGAAATCGCTTTATACCACTAACAAGGCTCAAAATAGCCTAACACTTACACAGTGACATAATGAGTGTCCCTACATGCAAAACTAAGCTTTGAGAACTTTGTAAGTGTACAGACCGTTTACTTTATAAAGACAGTACACTTCGTGTATACAGGCGGCGCCATCTTTGGAAAACAATCACAACAAGTCAAACCACAAACGACGTGCTGAGTGATCTGTATGAAGTTCAGTGAACTTACACTTACTGTAATTTGCACTGTCCCTGCTAAATAAATTAATAAAATAAAAACAGAAATTTGCCACAAAAAAAAATGTTCATTGAACGTCTGAACTGTATAAACGGCGTTCGGGGATCGACTTTTGACATTTGTGGAAAATACTTGTCTTGAAAACACAGTTTTCTCAGTGTTTTCTTCTCAATGCTTGTCCATGTGTTGCTGGTGCAGTCAGTGGTTAGAATCCAACATCCAAAACCACTGCTAGAGAAATGAACTGTCTTTGGAGGGTTTGATGAAATTTACTCTACATCTGTTAGTGCACACTGCCATCCTGTGGACATTACAGTGTAGTGCAATGATCAACAGCGCCATAATGAGAGATTTACAAGCCAATATACAGGTGAAAGGCGGAAAAATTAGAATATCGTGCAAAAGTTCATTTAATTCAGTAATTTAACTTAAAAGGTGAAACTAATAGGCCTATATTAGATTTGGGGTTTTGATAAGCTGTAAGCCATAATCATCACAATTATAACAAAAAAGGCTTGAAATATCTCACTTTGCATGTAATGAGTCTATATAATAGATTAGTTTCACCTTTTAAGTTGAATTACTGAAATGAAATTTTGCACGATATTCTAATTTTTCGCGTTTTACCTATAAAATGCCGAAAGCAACCCATCAGGTAAAGCATTTTCAACTCATGTGTCTTTTACCAAAAATTCTGAAACCTTTTGTTTATGAAGCAGACTTAAATATAAGAATTCCAGATTTTATCTCAGGTGACATTGATGTGTGTTTTACATGCGTAAATGTATTTGATAAATCATCAAACGTACGCTACTATAGGCCTAACTCACTCCGCAGTGCTTGTTCGGCGAGGAGAGGGTTAAGAGCGAATGTTGCTGACCGTGCATGCGCGCGTGAACTCCCACAGTGTGATCAATGCCTGTCCGCTTCTCTTCTGCCCGGTTTTAGTGGCTCGCGGAAGACTCGGACTATGCCGTTTACGCACTCCAGAGTCCCACATCATCTGTGCTGGGAAACCACATCACTGACTGTACAGTTTTAAAACGTATCTCAAGATGCCAAACTTGATTTTAGTTTTATATTTACTTCAAGGACTGACTCATTTTATCAGCGCGCAAAGTTCCGCGCCCTGGAGGAACCGGATCAAGTGGGTGAATAACGGCCAGGTGTTCAATTTAATGAGCACCGGCTCTGAGTATCACGCACCGGTGCCGTCCAGAAGACAGTCCAGGGTTTATCCGAGCAGAGATGCTTCCCGGGACGGGACCATGCGAATTCGAGTGGAATCGGTTGAGAGACCCGCTATCAGCGTACCGGATAGCAGCACCGCGCTTTTGGGCCCCGACCGCATGCAGTACATAGTGGCCAACAGCCGCGCACCGGGTGCCAGGCAAATGCATGTGCGCCAGAGGCTCAGAACAGCTCCAGGAGGAACCAGAAGTAACGCCACGGTCCTGTCTGAATACTCAGGTGGTGGAGGAGCCCCTGCACAGGGGGGAAATACCGCACGGAGGGCGCCAGTGGTTGCCAATCTCCAACAGCTGGCCGCGCCCACGGAGAATCCAAACACCTTCAATTCGGATTATGGAAATAATGAAGCGGCTCTCCACAGAGCGCAAGCACCAAATGTCCCGGATGAGCAGGGAACAGCGTCTGAAAGTATGGCAGGAGATGATCCACGCAACAGGAATACCGTCTTCTACAACATCTATCCTCCCGGGGGCCGGACGCTCATTCCCCGCAGACCGCCGCCTGGCACCGGGTATGGCACCAGATATTTCCAGAACGGTGAGCTGTGCGTAAAGCACGAATTTAACCTCAACATATGCGTCAATGCGCGGGGTTTGTTTAAATGGCATGTTTTCAGTATAGGTTATGCTTGTGTTGTGCGTGTCTGCAGGTCTTCCGGACCTTGTGCCAGATCCATATTCCATCCAGGCGGGCTCATATATCCAGCGCGTCCAGATGTACGCGCTCCGGTGCGCGTCGGAGGAGAACTGCCTGGCGCGGTGTGTGAATGCACATCATCTTAGGAATTATTATCTGTGTAGACAGCGGGCCCAAAATGTATTTAGATTATAGCCGTTTTGACTTTTAATTATGAATTCTTGATATCAACAATTAAATCTTCACTAGTTAAAATGCTATTTCTTGATATCAGGAATTCGATTTCTACTTGTAACAATGGACATTTTTGATATGAAATTACATTTCTACTTGTAAAAATGTTAACTCTTGATATCAACAATGATGTCATCACTGGCTGAAATAGTTAAAAAAAACTATAATTCTCGATATTTGTAATTGTATTTTCACTAGTTTAAATTCAATGTATATACAAATTCAATTGTTGATATAAAAAATTGATTTCTTACTAGTTGAATTTCCAATTTCACGTATCAGAAATAGTCATTACGCTAAACAATGCCGGGTTGTTTTAACCCAAATTTGGGTCATATATGGACAAACCCAAATGTGGGTTAAAAATGTAATTTAAAATATTCAACTTTCATTTTCAACTGAACATTCTTTAATCACATTTTTAACCCAACTTTGGGGGTTTGTCCATATTTGACCCAAATATGGGTTGTAACAACCCAGCATTTTTTAAAGTGTATAATTTTTATATCAATAATGACGTGGTTACTAGTAAAATGATACATTCCTGATATCTGTAAATGTATGTCAACTTGTTACATTTGTTATTTCTATTATCTGAAAATGTATTTTTGATATCAGTAATTAGGAGAGTAATTTCAGATATCTAAAGTGGCTTTCTTACTAACAACACTGTAAAAAATATTTTCAAGATTTGTTATCACAAAATATTTTCTTTTGTCAAATCAACTTTATAATAATTTATTTAGTTGAGATAACTTATTATTTTGAGTTTCTGATGGTTAAATTAATCGACTTCATTGTATTAACTCACTTTTTCCAGTTCAATCAACTCAAAATTTTAAGGCAACCAAGGTTACTTACTTTTTTAAGTTAAACCAACAATATTTTTTTACAGTGTAGTAATCACAACATTTTTTTTTTGTCAAATCAACTTAAATAATTTATTTAGTTCAGATAACATATAATTTTGAGTTTCTGATGGTTAAATTAATCTCCTTCATTGTATTAACTCACTTTTACCAGTTCAATGAACTTAAAATTTTAAGGCAACCAGGTTACTTACTTTTTTAAGTTAAACCAACAATATTTTTTTACAGTGAATCACATTCATGAAATCAGAAATGAACATCGTCACTAGTGACATTAGAATTATTGATATCAATAATGAACGGTTTTACTAGCTGATATCAAGAACAGACCAGTAACCACTTAATTATTGATATAAAAAATTACTAGTACGAATTGTGTTTCTGATATGAATTTATAGTGAGCTAAACTACCAAATCAATTCTTGAAATCAACACTTGAATTTGAATGGCAGCCTATGGTGACATTTAATAGTGAAAAGATATCAAGATTTATAGTTGTCACTAGTTTTTTAATCGAATTCTTGAATTCTCAACAGTGACGTCATTGTTGATATCAAGAATTTACATGTTTACTAGTAGAAATTAAATTGTTAATATCACAAATTCATATCCTGTGAATGATTAAAAGGACATTAATGCTCTGTTCAATGACAGAAAATGTGCATGGTGTGCATGTTGAGTTTGTAATTTCTTACCATGTCGAAAAACAGACTGAGTGAAGTCTGAAAATATATGTTGCGTGATTTGAATATTACTGAGAGCTTTTTAGGCAGCCTGGTTTATTCTACAAACATATCCAAACTAATTTTCAGTTGGGTACCGTCATCATCATCACACTCTAAACAATGCTGGGTTGTTTTAACCCAAATTTGGCTCAAATATGGGCAAACCCAAATGTTGGGTTAAAAATGTAATTTAAAAACTTTCACTTTCAACTGTACATGTTTAACCCGACATTTGGGTTTGTCCATATTTGACCCAAATTTGGATGGAAACAACCCTGTGACCCTGTGATCCATAAGTTCATATCTTTCATGTTTCAGATCTGCGTACAGACCCACGGTGAGAGACATAGACTACAGGGTTCTCCTTCGCTTCCCACAGAAAGTCAGGAACATGGGAACGACTGACTTTCTGCCGGTCAAACCCAGACATCAGTGGGAGTGGCACAGCTGTCATCAGTGAGTTTGAGGAATACTTCTTATATTATTAAAAAATGGTACTAAAATCTCCTTTAATGTTGTACAATCACAGCAATTCATGCAAATTGCTTTCATAAAGTTGGGGCTACTGCTATATAAAATACAGTAATGTTCAATAAAAAGTTACATTTCTTAGTATTAAAAATCAGAATAAACAGCGCAACAGTTCATTTCAGAATTTAGAATCGGAACCATTTGATTTATACGTTTTATGTGATGCATTTAAATTGCTTTTTATAAATTATGATAAAATCATAGTACTAAAACCCCCTCCAATAACTTAAGAGCAACAGCAAAATTATAAAATATATTAAAAGTTCAATAAAAAGTTTTGTTGACTAGTTTAAAAAATGAACAGCAATATACTAGCCTATGTAATATAGTTCTTTTTACACCACTTCTCGTGCAGTTACAATTTAGAATCGGAACTGTTTGTTTTAACAAATGTATGTGAGTGATGCATATGTGTGTTATAAAATTGATTTGAGTTAATACATATTGATTTTATAAAATGTATGCAAATGATGCATTATGTAAGTGATGCATATCGGGTTTAAAAAGTGTATGTGAGGGATGCATTATGTGAGTGATGCATATCTGTATTATAAAATGTATATCAGTGATGCATATCGGTTTTCTAAAATGTATGCAAGTGATGCATTATGTAAGTGATGCATATCGGTTTTCTAAAATGCAAATCAGTGATGCATATCGGTTTTCTAAAATGTAAATCAGTGATGCATATCGGTTTTCTAAAATGTATGCAAGTGATGCATTATGTAAGTGATGCATATCGGTTTTCTAAAATGTAAATCAGTGATGCATATCGGTGTTAAAAAATGTATATCAATGATGCATATCGGTTTTCTAAAATGTAGATCAATGATGCATATCGGTTTTCTAAAATGTATGCAAGTGATGCATTATGTAAGTGATGCATATCGGTTTTCTAAAATGTAAATCAGTGATGCATATCGGTTTTCTAAAATGTAGATCAATAATGCATATCGGTGTTAAAAAATCTATATCAGTGATGCATATCGGTTTTCTAAAATGTAGATCAATGATGCATATCGGTTTTCTAAGATGTATGCAAGTGATGCATTATGTGAGTGATGCATATCGGTTTTCTAAAATGTATGCAAGTGATGCATTATGTAAGTGATGCATATCGGTTTTCTAAAATGTAGATCAATGATGCATATCGGTTTTATAAAATGTATATCAGTGATGCAAATCGGTTTTGTAAAATGTATGTGAGTGATGCATTACTTAAGTGATGCAATATTGTTTTCTGAAATGTCGTTTTCATTATTCCTTATGAAAATGCACTTGTGTAAAGTACATTATTATCAGACTCACGTTGAATCCCACATGCAGGCACTATCACAGCATGGATGCATTCAGTAACTACGATCTCCTGGACATCGGCACTGGACGGAAGGTCGCTGAGGGACACAAGGCCAGTTTCTGTCTGGAAGACACCGGCTGCGATCCGGGATTTCGCCGCAGATACGCATGCACTGCACACACACAGGTACAAACACACACCAGACCAGCAGCGCAACTATTGCAAACAATTCTGTCATAAGTGTGACCATGGACCACAAAAACAGTCCTGAGGGCAATTTTGTTAAATTGTGACGTATCAAAGCTGAATGAATAAGCTTTCCATTGATGTTAGGTTTGTTAAGGATAGGGCAATATTTGGTCAATATACAACTATTTGAGAGTGCAAAAAATCGAAATATTTAGAAAATCACCTTTAAAGTAAAAAAAATGCTGGGTTGTTTGAACCCAAATTTGGGTCAAATATGGACAAACACAAATGTTGTGTTAAAAATGGTCATATTTAGTGTTTGGGCTTAATAGAGATATCTTTGCTGTATTTTCAGGGTTTGAGCCCAGGCTGCCACGACACATACGCTGCCAACATCGACTGCCAATGGATCGACATCACAGACGTCGCTCCTGGGAACTACATTCTCAAGGTATGATGTGTTTTGAGAAAAGACGATGCTGACGTTATGGCATTTCTGAACCGGACCCTGTTTTCCTGCACAGGTCACTGTCAATCCAGACTACCTGGTGCCCGAGTCGGACTTCTCCAATAACGTTGTGCGGTGTGAGGTCATTTACACTGGCATTTACATCCAAACAAGAAACTGCATCATAACTGGGTGAGAAAGTGTGTTTTTGTATTGTATTGCTGCACATTAATATTGCAATAATCCACTACATGTATTTCTTTCTCACTGTTCCCACAGGAGTTAAAGCCCTCGGTTCGGGTCAACAAGATGATTGTGTTTAAAGGCCTATATAATAGGTTTAACTATAATAATTTAACTTGAAACATTCCTTATAGATGTTGGAATAATATTTAATGACAAATGTACTGTATCTATTTTATACGAGTTGGCGAGTGTTTTTGTGATGTTTGCATTTTAAGAGAATGTCTTTTTGCAACATGAATATTGTTAGTAGTATTTTGCTTTTTAGCGTTCGTATTTATTACACAAATTATAAAAAATATGCACATTTACTTATACTAGCTATGATATTGAGGGACGTTTTGTGTTTTTATTGGATGGTGAATTCCCAGTGGTCGAGTGTTTTCCTCCTCTAGTGTAAAATACACACTCGGGTTTCCAGGTGTCCTTCGATATTTCTGTGCAACATCTTGAAAGACTTTGCTGCGTGTTTCCTTTGTCTTTGCCATGATTATAAGAATCGTTCCAGAAATCCCGGACTTGGATGGACGAAGTCGTTTGTGGCTTGATATGCAATAAACAGAAATGGAGAGAATGTAATACAGAAAATGGATTGTGGTTCTTTTCTAAACTCCTTCTTCATTAAATCACGGGTTCAGTCAATACAGTAAAGTTCAAATGAGCTATCAGGAGAAATGTTTAAACAGGAATGAAGGCATTATTGAAGTGTAGATGTGGGATGAGAGCCGAGACTGAGCCAAAGACATCAGAGTCTGAGAGCTTAAAATTCAACTCTGTCGAACTATTGGGTGAAAGTCTTCATGGTTGGGAGATTATGACTTTGGAACAAATGTAGTTTATATTTTTAATAAACATCCTAATGGGGCACTTTGTCATTTTCAGCTTTTTATTTTTCATGCTTGAGATGAAAACTGAATATTGTTTGCATTTGTCAGCATTTTCTCCCTCTTGATTCTATTTTGGACTGATTATAATAGGATTTAGCTACATGCATTTCACACATTATTTTACCTCCTTTGAAGACAAGCAACTGTGCATGCAGAAGGCAATCCCAGAATGCATTTCGACTCATTAAAAAAATCCATAAATGGTGGACAAGGTGAGAGCGATGTTAATTATGTGAGTGTAATTTCTTACGATCCTATAGGCCTACGTATCTCATTAATAATGAATACTTTAATTATGTGTTTCACGAAATAGTTAACCCTGCCTGGGTCATTCTAAACACTGGGTTAAGAGAATCCTGGGCGTCAAGTTTGTTATTGCTAATAATTTTCAAGGGGTTGTCAAGGTTTTAATATGTGACCTATAACCCTGAGTTAACGTCCTTGTTTACATATTTGCGGTGTCAGCGTCATTGATTGGAAGAACGCGGCACGAGACCTGATTAGCCTGCAAAGGCTAGCATAGGCTACTAAACTTTTCGGACTATAGAGGTAAGAGAATGAAATCATATTTTCCTTTTACTTAATTTTACGCGTTTTCGGTCACCATTTTTCTCCTCAAATGCTGAACCTATCGTTTGTACAACAATTTCCGTGACTGACTGTGAATATGAGCCACATAAAGCTTCACAGAAAACAGCATAACATGGATAAGACGTTTTTTGTTACTTGTAAATCCACAAAAAATGCTATTTTAAATTTTTTTTTTTTGAAATATGTGTATTCAAAAACTCGTTTTACTCAAAAACTGCAAGAAAATCAAAGCCCTAAAGTTCTGTTCAAAATTTTAGCCTGATATCGCAACAAAATGAGC
Source organism: Pimephales promelas (assembly GCF_016745375.1). The sequence goes on from NW_024121125.1 coordinate 394,996, forward strand.
TTTCGGTAAGACTTTATTTGGCCGTAGTACCGAACACTTCCACTCGATGAAATTCGTCTCCCATTCATTTTCAAAAATGTAGTTAATTTTGAGTGTGACTTTCCCCCGAGTATATTCCCCTCTGTCAGTAATTTCTCTCCCTCATGTTCATCTTCAGAACACAAATTAAGATATTTCTGATTTAAATCTGAGAGTTGGATCACTCCTCCATAGGCTTCCAAGGGATCGAAACTTAACGGCCCAGAAAAGTTATTAAAGACATCGTTAAAATAGCCCGAGTGACTACAGCGGCTCAACCTTAAGTTAATCAAGCGACGAGAACACTCTTTGTGCGCTTAAAAAACAAACAAACAAAAACTATTCCTTTCCTTCCCTGTGGGCCTCGAGATTTCACGTAGCGTAACAGCGCAGCGCTTCTGTGTTGTACGTCACACGTAAGGCCGACGCTTGCCATGTGTGTGATGCGTGTGACGTACAACACAGAAGCGATGCGCAGTTACACTCTCCTCACTTGATCATCTTAAAGATAGAGTCACTGTAGTCACTTGGACTATTTTAACGATGTCTTTAACTTTTCTGGGTCGGCAAGTTTCGATTTTTAGAAGCCTATCCAGCCCTTTAACCCTTTGAATCATGTCTGTGTGTTTGTGTGTTCACATTTACACAAAACATTTAACATTAAGTTTGGTAGCCTAGCCTACCGATGAAGTAAAAAAATAAAAAACATAAAATGTTCACCCTAACCGACCAGCACCAGAGGGTTAAAGCAACACCAAGTGACTTTTCCTCTGCGTTCACCCTACAGGTTGGAAGGGGAATTGTCCATTAAATAGCCGACTGTCGCACGTGCGCTCGCCGTTTATCAACACTGGCTTTGGAATGAACGATGTCCACAGACAAGGTAGAGTATGTTGCATGATTTCATGAAAGTATGATGTATTGCGACATGAGAAACGAAGAAAAACAAAATAATGACTATTATAACGCTTGACGTAAAGCAAATCAAATTTGTAGTTTTCTTATGTCTCATTAGAACTACAGAAACTGGCATTCTTACATAGCGTGGTTATAGCGTGCCTTTCACACTGTCACAACTGTCAAGACTGTTGAAACTTTTTTGGAAACATTATTTTAAGGTAAAAAATCGTACGTAGTGTTGCTTTAACTGTCACGTGCGTCCCTGTAGTTTGCGCCTGGCCTCGGTGTGATCTGATCAGCTTTCTCCAGGATCTCGGCTTGTTTACTGACACTGAGCTGTGAGGGACGGTTATGAAACTCTCTGGCCATGTGTCTGTCTGCCGGCACTGAATGAATGAGTCTCTCTTCTGTCCACTCTTGCAGATTCAGATGCAGATATTTTTCCTTGGTCTTTGCAAACATGATATAGGAAGTGAGACATGGATGCTTTATTTCACATTTTTTAATCTGTACAGTCTGTGTTCATGACAGCAGACAGCAGCTCATACATAGAGATGTTTAAAATCAATCTCCTAATGTGGGGAAAATATATATTTTTATATATATACTGTATGTATATATGCCTTTGAGTGACAGTCTAAATTACTTTAATGGAGACATGCACACACATGTAAATATACTGTATAAATGTCTCCTTTAAAGAAATTTAGACTGCTATACATTCGAAGGTTTGGGGGTCGGTGTAGGATTTTGAAATGTTTTTAGTCTCTTCTGCTCACCAAGGCTGAGTGAAAAATTGTGAAATATTATTAGAGTTTCAAATAGCTAGTTTTCTATTTAAATATATTTTAAAATGTAATTTATTCCTGTGATCAAAGCTGTGTTTTCATTCAGTGTCACATGATCCTTCAGAAGTCATTATAATATGATGATTTGCTGCTCAAGAAACATTTCTGATTATTATCGATGTTGAAATCAGTTGTGCTGCTTAATATGTTTGTGGAAACCATTTTTTTTAGGATTCTTTGATAGAAACAGCATTTAGTTGAATATTTTGTAACATTATCTTCCCAAAAAACACCGAAACGTTTGACGAGTTTAGCGTGCATTGCTTGTTATTGCAGTTAGGTGCTATTATTATGCCAAAGATTATTAAAGATAAATCCCAGAACTCTCCCTAAATCTGATTTACTCTTGTCAAAAACCATTTCTAATTAAAATCCCAATGGATTCTTTGATAGAAACAGCATTTAGTTGAATATTTTAGTTGAACATCATCTTCCCAAAAAACACCGAAACGTTTGAAGAGTTTAGCGTTCATTACTTGTTATTATTAAAGATAAATCCCAGAACTATTTTTTTTACTATTGGGATATTATAATTAATATCCCAATTATTAATGGGTTTAAAGATCTCAGAGTGTAATATTATTCTCATTGGGTCAGTGTTATTCATTGTAAAATCCTTCAGGGATGTTTTAGACTCAAAGGCCTAGAATAAGAGACTGCGTTAGTCAGTGAGGTTAGACGTAATGAGAATGAAGACAGAACGAGGCGTTT
>NW_024121125.1:402472-475865 GCF_016745375.1 Pimephales promelas
TGTGTGATTCATTCAGTGCTAGGTATTAATACACATTAATTGACTATTGTGTGTAATATTGTGTTGTTTCTTCTCATTGGTGACATCATCGCATCATTTTCCAGCTTTCTTTCACGTCTCTGTCAGTGTTTGTGTGACACTTCGCACGTCTCTGTCATCATTCATCAAACCCTTTCATCCCGGCAGCTCTTCCCTCGCTTTCTCTCGGTACGATCAAAACTGTCTCGGTCATTATCATGCAGTCGGAATATTAGCTATAAGAAAGAATATAGCTCATAATTCTCCTCTTTCTTTTATGCTCATTTAATAACAAAACTGCTAAAATTGTTGCAATTAGCTCAACTCAAATATTCAAGTTGTCACTTAACTTCACATTTACAAGTTGATTTTTTTAAGGGATCATGAACACAGTTTGTTTATTTCTAGTGCAGAAACGATTGTGATTTTTCTGTTATGAAAATAGGCGAGTTATTCTGAAGGGTTCAATAATTCATAAGCGCTCACAGGTTCATGTTTTTCTTGATGGCAGGATGATAGTGCTGCACTCTCGCTGTTTCTATGGACATTTATTTAGTTCATTAAACCCTTGTTATTATGATTATTATCACCGACCATTATGGATCCCTGATGATTATGGATCATTTCTGAGTCTATTGGCAGATATTTGTTCTTGTTTTAATGCTTTGATCAATTTCTATCATTCTGTTTATCCATCCATCTATCGTTTTATCTATCATTCTGTCCATCTATTGTTTTATCCATCCATCCATCCATTGTTTTATCCAATTGTTCAATCCATCTATTGTTCTATCCATCCATCCGTCTATTGTTTTATCCATCCATCCATCCATCCATCTATCGATTGTTCAATCCATGTATTGTTCTATCCATCCATCCATCTATTGTTTTATCCATCCATCCGTCTATTGTTTTATCCATCCATTCATCTATTGTTCCATCCATCCATCTATTGTTTTATCCATCCATCCATCTATCGATTGTTCAATCCATCTATTGTTCTATCCATCCATCCATCCATCTCTTGTTCTATCCATCCATCCATCTATTGTTTTATCCATCCATTCATCTATTGTTCCATCCATCCATCTATTGTTTTATCCATCCATCCATCTATCGATTGTTCAATCCATCTATTGTTCTATCCATCCATCCATCTATTGTTTTATCCATCCATCCATCTATCGATTGTTCAATCCATCTATTGTTCTATCCATCCATCCATCTATTGTTTTATCCATACATCCATCTATCGATTGTTCAATCCATCTATTGTTCTATCCATCCATCCATCTATTGTTTTATCCATCCATCCATCCATCCATCCATTGTTTATCCATGCATCCATCCATTGTTTTATCCAATTGTTCAATCCATCTATTGTTCTATCCATCCATCCGTCTATTGTTTTATCCATCCATCCATCCATCCATCTATCGATTGTTTCAATCCATGTATTGTTCTATCCATCCATCCATCTATTGTTTTATCCATCCATCCATCTATTGTTTTTATCCATCCATCCATCTATTGTTTTATCCATCCATCCATCTATCGATTGTTCAATCATCTATTGTTCTATCCATCCATCCATCCATCTCTTGTTCTATCCATCCATCCATCTATTGTTTATCCATCCATTCATCTATTGTTCCATCCATCCATCTATTGTTTTATCCATCCATCCATCTATCGATTGTTCAATCCATCTATTGTTCTATCCATCCATCCATCTATTGTTTTATCCATCCATCCATCTATCGATTGTTCAATCCATCTATTGTTCTATCCATCCATCCATCTATTGTTTTATCCATCCATCCATCTATCGATTGTTCAATCCATCTATTGTTCTATCCATCCATCCATCCATCTATTGTTTTATCCATCCATCCATCTATCGATTGTTCAATCCATCTATTGTTCTATCCATCCATCCATCTATTGTTTTATCCATCCATCCATCTATCGATTGTTCAATCCATCTATTGTTCTATCCATCCATCCATCTCTTGTTCTATCCATCCATCCATCTATTGTTTTATCCATCCATTCATCTATTGTTCCATCCATCCATCTATTGTTTTATCCATCCATCCATCTATCGATTGTTCAATCCATCTATTGTTCTATCCATCCATCCATCTCTTGTTTCTATCATCCATCCATCTATTGTTTTATCATCCATCCATCTATGTTTTTATCATCCATCCATCTATTGTTTTATCATCCATCCATCTATTGTTTTATCATCCATTCATCTATTGTTTTATCCATCCCTTCATCTATTGTTCCATCCATCCATCTATTGTTTTATCATCCATCCATCTATTGTTTTATCATCCATCCATCTATTGTTTTATCCATCCATTCATCTATTGTTCCATCCATCCATCTATTGTTTTATCCATCCATCCATCCATCCATCCATCCATCCATCGATTGTTCAATCCATCTATTGTTCTATCCATCCATCCTTCTATTGTTTTATCCATCCATCCATCTATTATTCTGTCAATCCATCAATGTATTGTTCTATCTATCGTTCTGTCCATCCATCCATCTATCATTTTATCCATCCAATGATATCCATTGTTCTATCCATCCATCCTGAATGGATGGATGTTATATTTTGAACTCTTGGACTCTTGGAATGGATGCTATATTTTGAACTTTTGGCATGAAAACAAACTGAGGTTTCTACCCTTCTTCATGATTTTTCATGTTCATCACTATTTCAAAATAAAGGTCTTAACACACCTTAAGTATGAAGGAGTATAAAAATATTCTTGTTGCAAATTGATAAATTACGGCTCCTCTGTAATTTATTTTGAAAATCAAACACTAAATATGGAGATTGTAAGCTTTCAAATGATATATAGTTTGTCAAGATTAGTTTAGGTTTAGTATTGGATATTACTGTTTTAAAAATGTAATGGATTTGGGCCCACCAGAGGTGACACAAACTAACTTTGACTTTTTGTCATTTTGCTTATAATTTATCTTGATTTAATCATTTTAGATATTTGTACTGGAGAGCAAGAGAAAAATACTGAGTGAGAATTTTTTTTGGGGAGGGGGGATTTTTCTTCCTCTGCATTTTTGTCTTTTTTAGTTGTTTTTCTTTTCTTGGGAGGAAATTTGCTTATGGTCCATTTCCGCCAAGTTTTTTAATGGGCTAGTTCTCGTCAGCTGTGTAGACACTCAAAAGAAACAAAAACACAAGTTATTTTGAATTACTGAAGCAATGTTTCATATATATTTAGACATGCTTGCCTCTCCTTAAATGTTTGACTGGAAGTAATGCATCCAAGAATCATCAGCGTTGTTTAGTCTGCGACTCGGGCCAAAAATAGCGAGTGTGTTTGACTGACCTTGCGCTCGGCTAACCCACAGTCACTTAGTGGCTAGTCACGAGAACACACCCCGGGTAACCTGCACTACATTTGTCTTTCTGGGGCCAGACCGGAGACGGTCGGGTCACAGAACGACTCAATATTTGTCCAGCAGATGCGAGTCTGAGCAGGACACCCGCCGCCAGATGACTTTAAGTGCTAATGACTAATGAAACTGTAATTAACCAGATGAACATCTTAAGCACAGGCACTGCCCTGAAGAAATTTAGCATGAGGCCTTTCGAGAATAGATACGATCATGACAAAGTAAATCTCATGAAAACATGTCCAGGTCACATTTTACCACAAAATGTAAAGAAAGTTTAAAAAAATTATAATTAATATAATTAAAGCTGCAAGCAGCATTTAACGGGGTTCAAACTTTAAGCACGTATGCATAAAAAGTAATTACGTTTTGTTTAGCAGGCATGTAACCACTGATAAAATAGATATAGAAGCACAACTGCTTAGCATGTTTACCACGTTCTAGCATGATTTACCATGATATACTATGATTTACCATACCATAATTAATAATAATAATTACCATAATTTGTCATAGTTTGCCATAATTTACCATACTTTACCATAGTTTGCCATAATTTACCATAAATACCATAATTTACCGATGATTGACCATACGTTACCATAATTTACCATAGTTACCATAATTTACCATAATTTACCATAGTTACAATAATTTACCATAGTTTACCATAATTTACCATAGTTACCATAATTTACCATAGTTTGCCATAATTTACCATAGTTACCATAATTTACCATAGTTACCATAATTTACCATAGTTACAATAATTTACCATAGTTACCATAATTTACTATAGTTTACCATAGTTTACCATAATTTACAATAGTTACAATAATTTACCATAGTTTACCATAATTTACCATACTTAACCATGATTTACCATACTTTTCCATAATTTTACCATAGTTTACCATAGTTACCGTAATTTACCATACTTAACCATGATTTACCATAGTTACCATAATTTACCATAATGTACCATACTTAACCATGATTTACCATAGTTACCATAATTTACCACAATTTACCATAATTTACCACAATTTACCACAATTTACCATAATTTACCATACTTAACCATAATTTACCATACTTAACCATGATTTACCTTACCATAATTTACCACAATTTACCATGATTTACCATAGTTTACCATAATTTACCATAGTTTACCATAATTTACCATACTTGCATGATTTACCATAGTTTGCCATAGTTTTACCATAGTTTACCATGATTTACCATAGTTTACCATAATTTACCATACTTAACCATAATTTACAATACTTAACCATGATTTACCATAGTTTACCATGATTTACCATAGTTTACCATAATTTACCATACTTAACCATAATTTACCATACTTAACCATGATTTACCATAGTTTACCATGATTTACCATAGTTTACCATAATTTACCATAGTTTACTATAAAAATTTACCATAATTAACCATGATTTACCATAGTTACCATAATTTACCACAATTTACCATACTTAACCATGATTTACCATAGTTTGCCATAATTTACCATAGTTTACCATAATTTACCATAGTTTACTATAATTTACCATACTCAACCATGATTTACCATAGTTTGCCATAATTTACCATAGTTTACCATAATTTACCATAATTTACCATAGTTTACCATAATTTACCATATACTTAAACATGATTTACCATAGTTTGCCATAATTTACATACATATATATATATAATGTCCATTTTCATGCCACTTTCTTGACATGTATTTTCATGAAAAATATAATTCTTGATTTTAAATATGTGTGCGTGACTATATATATATATTACAGTTATGAGCATTTGGGAGAATTGGTTAAAATGAAATAAAAAATAAAATAATTCAAATAAAACATAAAATAAAAAAAATCTATAAAATAAAAAAAAGTGCTTCATGTCATACAAAACAGTTTAATTTCATTTTACTATGCATGTATAGAAATGTTATATTCTCCCCTGAACAGATGCATGCTGGGTCGTGAAGAGGCCCCTCAGAGAGAAGTGAGAAACGCTCAGAAAAGATTTAAATACACAGAGACACAGACACTGTCAATACCATCCTATATAGAGCTCTGAATTATACTGCAAATATTAGTCATGTGTCAGACTGGAGGAATACTGTAATCTGCCAATACTGCATGTGAGAAAACCATTAGGAAAAATCCTTCAGCTAAAAACACATTTTAAAGGGTCAATAAGAAGTCACAGAGAATATATTTCTAACACTTAATGTTTTATTCATGTGATCTGTACACATTCATAAGACATTCACGTGTCATTGGCGTTACCTTGTTTTTCTGTGGTCTGCAGCGCCACCTATTGGCCACAGAGTGGAAATGCCACTACACGACTGCAACAGTCTACAAACATGGCTTATACTGGCTTTAAATACTGATTAGATAATTCCAGTCCACAGATGCAATACCGTGTTTGGATCCATCCACTTTATTCCAGAAGTATAAACTCAGATATACCTCTCTAAAGTGGTTTTACGAGCTGCCTTTAAGGCAATGTTAGTGTTCATTAGCTTTAGCTTAATATACTTATAGATCCTTCAGCCTCCCTGAACAAAAAAATCATGTCAATCTTTGGTCTGAATAATAATAATAATAATAATAAAATATTATTAAGAAAATGCATCCTCTTTTCCAGCATTTCAACCGTCTGTTCACAGATCCACATGAGCGCTGGCTATAGTTTGTACATAAAAAAAAAATCATAATTTCCAACCTAAAAGCAGCTTTTTACTCAGTCGCGCTCTCTTTAAAGGAGAAACGCTCTGATATCCGGTCACAGGTTAGTTAAGAAGGGCAGCTGTATTAAATGGTTTACACAGTGTAGTTATAGAGAGAGAGAGAGAGACTGCTGAAATAACCAACATCAGCCTTGACCAGCTTAAATAATCAGCATAATGCATGTTTTTGGATATGCTAATTCACTAATAAACCCGCTTGTGCCAGTTGATGCATTTCCTTTTAAAACAGGAGGTTGGAGTGGCACATAATAAAAGACAAGAGCGATTTTTAAAAAAAACACCCAATAGAGAGCAAAAGTCGGGTTACGGGACCTTAATTTTCTCCATATGGAAATTTATTTTGAACAATAACTTATAAACCTTTAAAGACTGATACTGTGAGCTACGAGGTTGTTAAGCCGTCAGCCAGCATAATTGTGTTTAACAACAGAATTCCTGGTGAAAAACTACATTACCCATGATGCCCTACAGAAAAGTCCACCAATCAGTCGAAAAAAGTTCAGAAAAAAGAGTCGATCTCTATACGCTCTCAAATTACTTGTTTGTATAAATATAGGCCTATATATATCACTGATTCTTGAGAGTCGGGACAAAACATGTCCCACATAGAAAAGTCTAATTTATAGCAAAAATTTAGAAATTCATCATGTATGGCATACTTACAAAGTTAAATCGGAAGGAATTGTATATACCTATCTGATTTTCAGAATAAACTTTTTTATCTTTTTGGGGAAAAGTTGTTTAAATATATGGTCTGTGCTTAGATAGTCCATGTTAATGCACTTGTCCTCAGCATGAAGTTACAATATTAACCATTCCAAAAATATTGAAAAAAGCTCTACAATTGTGAAAACATATATATCAAATAAAAATAAGGGGTATAAATATAAAAAAAACAATGCATGAAGTGAACATCAAACAATATTTTCCATAAAAATCTGCCTATTAAAGTTGCGTCCTCAGCTTCTGTCAACTCCGTCAGATTTTTTCATAAAGCTCTTAAAATCAGGAAATAGCATGGTCAGCTATATCCTTGAGGACCCCTTTTTATCTCCCTGTCCGTGGTGAAAGCAGCACTACCACACATGCTCTGGTATGTTTTACATTTTTTTATATTTTAGACAAACAATGTCAATATTCCTTTGGTCACAGCTGCACAATGTCAATACTGTCTTTCATTTAAGATACTTTTTTTTAAAACATAGTGGATTGAATTAAAGCATTTTAGTGAGGTTATTGGGACAGTTAGCAACTGAGGAAAAACTACCTAGCTGCAGTGTGAAATACATGTTTTGGCGGGAAAATACATGCCCTTACGTCAACTCCGTCAGACGTCAACTCCGTCAGGTTCTATGTCTGACGGAGTTGACCTGTAAGCTGACGGAGTTGACAAATCTACCAATAACCTCTTAATGTGTGAATATAATATTATTTGTGAATATAGTGAAGGGTTAAACTGTTATTTCAGGGTTTTACTGAGACATAAATGCCCTACAAAGCAAAAAGGCAGTAACTACGCAGAGTGCAGAACTGAGAAAAATGACTTTTGCTAGGGCTTTTTGCAGTTACTGTACAAACGACTACCATTTTTCTCTAAAACGACACACATTTAAGATAAGATGTTTTGTCATAACAAAGGATGCCTTGAATGTCATGAAAATTGTAATAATTAATGGTTTACCAAAACTGCAGTTACTGCCTTTTTGCTTTGTAGGGCTATAATAGCATGCATTACGTTATTTAACCATACACATCTGGCTTGTAGAGAATGGTGAGGCAGTGGTCTGCTTATTATTGTGTAACGTGTAACTTTGCCAGCACATATATACTGTATATATATATATATATATATATATATATAGTGTATCTTTATATGTAGAGACAGAGATGGAGAAATTAGAAGCCAATGTAGGGCTGGGGTAGCCTGACTACGTCAGACTTCCTACTTCCGCTAATTTCATTTCGCGAAAAGAGAAGTAGCAGAGTCTGGTATTACCAGGCTAGGGCTGGGGGCGATTATGACCAAAAAAACATTTATCATGATCTGAATTATCAAAATCTGATTCTATAGTCTTATTCATGTACATTTTCCTTTATTTAAATTTGTATTGTAGGGAAGCATGGCCAGACAGAAATTGTCAGTTGAGGAGCAAAGGCGAAGAAATAGAGAGTTCCAATGAAAGAGAAGAGAAAAAATAAACAGTGACCAAGAGAGCAAGCATGCAAGAGAAGGAAAGACAAAGGTGAAAGAAGAGAGCTAAAGACAAAAAAGTAAAACAAATAGACGAGATGGGAGACAGGGCAAAGAGGAATTTGAGAAAGTATTGGAGAGAGGCACAGAAAAGGTCCAGGAGCCTCATTTATAAACGTTGCGTACGCACAAAAGAAGGCATAGGCTACACCGCTCTATAGTTGGTATTTATAAAAAGCAAACTTGACGGTAAAATGTGCGGTCCTTCACGCAAGCTCTGACCCAGGTGTACGCACAAAAACGAGTGAAATGAGAAATGGCGACACCGTCTGCAAAAAACATGTGAAAGTGTGTGTAACTGTAGACGGTTGTGTAAAATAAATGGCAATACTGCCTCTCATAAATAACACGAAGACTTCACAAAGTCACAAGTCTTACAATTAACAGCCTACACGAACACCCGTTTGATTGATCTGCAACAGAAATGCAAATTAACACATATTTCCAAAAAGAAAGTGAAATAAGTTCTGCAATAATATTGGCATATACAATTCATCCTCATAAATAAGATGGTAAACACTGAACAGAACGAAATCATGTACAAAATATTCTCGCCAATAGGCCTATGTCCGTCTAACGGAGCAGATAGCAATTAGATAGTCAGATAGATTGATAATTAGGGAGATATATAGGCCTATAGATCGATAAATAGATAGATGTATTATTTGTCCACTGGGGAAAGTCGTTTTCATTGTAAAAATATCTTCATCAGCTACGGAATCATGGTATTCATGCCTTTAGTTTGTTTTATTTTTGATAAAATAACGTATGATGTATGTCTCAGCCATTCAGAAAGCTGCAAGAAATTACATTTGCGCTGAACTATTTCCCATTTAGATTATAACCGTAGCTTGTCAGATGCAGAATTAAATGGATGGAAATAAAATGCCTCATCACAATGCGTAGGCTATAATGACCCACAGTGGCTGATCTTGAGCTCTTAGAAGATGTGGCGATTAAATGGAAGGATTCGGAGTGAACGCATCATCTTCACAACAAAGGGTGTGGAAAAAATATATTATTTATTCAAGAATTCCCTCATTGTGCAGTTTATTTCAGTCAGGACAGTCTTGATTTCGCCCAACTCCTTGGCCACCTCTCTAATTGAATTAATGACTAGACGCTTTTTTGCCTCGACTTTGATGTCCGACCATTTCTTTTTTATTTCGGCCACAGTCCGAGGTTGTGAGGCTACAGCATTTACAACGTCTGCAATCTTTTGCCACTCAAGTGCCCACACTGTGCCCTCCAAACAACATTTTTCTCCTCTTTTCCACCTCGCCAATGATAACTTCTACTTCACATTGAGTGAAGTTAAGTTTTTTTTTAAATTCCTCTCTGTTTTTAACATGATTTCGCAATTGATGAATATTAACTTGTGGGTGTTTCACGGACTATTTATGGGCAACTATGGGCGTGACATGAAGCCGCAAAAGCTGCGCTATAGAATTGATTGTGATTTATTAAGGGAAAAATGCGTAGGATGTGCGTGTTTTTGTGCGTGATGCACGGTTTTATAAATCCGAATATTTCTGTGCGTACACACGTCCTATGTTTCATCCGTACGCCACTTCTGACGCAAATTCTACGCAAAGTTTTATAAATGAGGCCCCAGTATTGTTGTCAAGGAATGTCCATTTAAGATCACTATAAAGTAGGCAGTGCAGGGCAATCCCACATCCACCCACACCCACACCACTTTAAAGTAAATGGCTACTTACAAAGGAGAAAAGGAAGAGGAGGATGAGAAAAGGGAGAGCAGGAAGTTGTATAGGGGGGTAGATGAAAACAGAAGGGGAGGAGGGCCCCTGGTTTCTGGCTTCTTTTTTTTTTTTTTTTTTTTTTTGATATTTGAAGAGTTCAGATGCAAAAGCCTCTAAATGCTATTTGAAATTTTCTTCTAGAATGGTCATTTTTATCAAGTTTGTATATTTAAGTTCAGTAATTTCACTTAAATGACAATTAATAGGTAATCTTCATTGCCATTTAAGTGAAATTACTGAACTTAAATATACAAGCTTGATAAAAAATTATCATTTTAGAAGAAAATTTCAAATGGCACTTAGAGGCTTTTGCATCTGAACTCTTCATTTGGAAATGGTATAATTTATAATAGTTGGAAACTAAGTGTATGTGCAACATGTTTATTATAGTTTGCTTTACAGTAAGTTCAATACTCTAATAACAAGGAGTAGTTTTAGTAGTAGTTTAAAAAGCACATCTGTTCAATAATCACAATGCACATATTTTTTTGTCAACACCGTCAGATCTTCATCAACACCGTCAGATCTTCATCAACAGCGTTGGATGTATGTTTTTGTTAATTTTTTGGGAAAAAAATTTCTTCCTTCAGTTTATGTTGTTTTTTTAAATAAAGGACCATCTGATCTAAATCTTCTTATGTTTTGTTTATTTAAGAAATTTGTTTTTACACTATTGAAATTAAAATCAAAGTTTAAAAATGCAAATATTTAGAAATCTGAGTTTTCAGAATTGTGTGAAATCACAACTTAAGTTTATATATTGTATTTTTTTACATATCAGTGTAACTATACACTATTACAATATACTTCAGAAGTTTAGATTCTTGTTGGATTGGAAGAATTAAAATTGTATACTTTTTAGTGTGTCTGACGGAGTTGACACAAATCCAGCTCTGAAGGGAAACATGTTTATTTGTTAAAAATATGTTTTTATTTAGAACCTGTTCCTTTACATGGTTAAATAGCTAAGACCTTTCTCTGCAGAAACATACAACTCTATTTGACATACTGTGTATTTTAAAAAAAAGTTTTTTATAACGTGTTTTGTCCCAACTCTCAAGAATCAGTGATATACAAACAAGTAATTTGAGAGCGTATAGAGATCGACTCTTTTTTCTGAACTTTTTTCGTAATGTATTATATTAATAATATTATTATTATTCAGCAAAATATAAACTTAAAATATATATAAATCAACATTTTGATGATTATGGTTTACAGCTCATGAAAACCCCATATTCAAAATTAGAATATTGTAAAAAGGTTTTCATAAACTGTAAAACCATAATCATCAAAATCATAACAAATAAAGGCTTGTAATATCTCACTTTGCATGTAATGAGTCTATATAATATATTAGTTTAACCTTTTAAGTTGACTTACTGAAATAAATGAACTTTTGCACGATTTTCAAATTTTTCGAGTTTCACATGTAACTCTTTTACAGCAGAATCCATGGTGAAAAACTATATTACCCATGATGCCCTACAATAACTTCCACCAATCAGAAACAAGTTTATTTTGCACTGTATATATATATATATATATATATATATATATGTTAATCAGCATTTGTTAATTTTAAACAATGTTAATCAACATTTGTAGTTTTAAATTCGTTTGTAATTCAATGATGCTGTTCGCAATGACTAATGGGATTGTAGTTGTTTCCTTCACTAAAACGTTTAGTCTTTTTGTCCAATTATCTTGTAGCTCTAGTGCTGGTTTATAAGTTATTTTTCAAAATACATTTTTAGTTTTTACTTCCGGAAACAGACAGTTGCCCTCTATATTCTTTAGTTTACGTCACAGCCTGAAAACACTACACTTCATGGACGAAAGCCAAGAAAACACTTTCAAAATAATGCTGTTTGAGTAAGGAAATAAATATGAGCAACACAGACTTTCTTAATACACTATCCCGGTTGTCTAAAATTCATGGATGCACATTACTTCTTTGTTTTCATAATCTTTCATCAACATGTTACGACTCATCCGCCTCTGAAACGACTTTCCTTTTCAGGTGACATTACTTTTTAATCCCGCCCCTCCAATCGCACGACTCCCACTTTTTCCCGTTTTAATCAGAAATGCATCTGACGATATAAATAAAATGAGTTGTGAAGGCCATGATGACTTTAAATTGGTACAACGGTTTGCTTGTTTGTTTCAGCAGGGGTGTGTGTGTGAGAGAAAGAGTGCTTTGAGATGCTTCTGGAGTTTTCCATGGGAAATACAGTCATCGCCCCTCGGCCCAGGGCTCTCCGTCCTCCGCTATGAGTCAGATGAGTTGTGTGGCATCAGTCCCTGTGTAATAAAAAGACTTTCATTACATAGTGCACTCTCACATCCAGCCCATCACAGACAGGGTCACATCTTCATTACACAAATGTCCCTTTCAAAACGTGTTGATCGATGCCTCTAAGCAAGCACTGGAGCAGAGCCCAGATCAGGGAGAAGCAAACGCTGCCGACAAACACTTACAAAGACCTAATCAGCAATAATTACGGAGGATGAGCATGACGACACACTGTAAAAAAACATTGAGTTATTTTTATTTTAACCCAACTGTTGGTTTACGCATATTGTACTCTAAAAATGCTGGGTTGTTTTAACCCAACTTTGGGTCAAATATGGACAAACCCAAACGTTGGGTTAAAAATGTAATTTAAAAAATGTAACCCAAAGGCTGGGTTTGTCCATATTTGACACAAAGTTGGGTTAAAACAAACTAACATTTTTTTAGAGTGTGGGTCATTATGTTGGGTTATCTTAAAATGTGTTGGGTTATTTGTTTGCCTCATTGGGTTATTTTAAGTTATAACCTTACAGTTGGGTAAAATACGTTCCTGTACTCTCTAAAAATGCTGGGTTGTTTTAACCCAACTTTGGGTCAAATATGGACAAACCCAAACGTTGGGTTAAAAATGTAATTTAAAAAATGTAACCCAAAGGCTGGGTTTGTCCATATTTGACCCAAAGTTGGGTTAAAACAAATTAGCATTTTTTTAGAGTGTGGGTCATTGTTGGGTTATCTTAAAATATGTTGGGTTATTTGTTTGCCTCATTGGGTTATTTTAAGTTATAACCTTACAGTTGGGTAAAATACGTTCCTGTAGTCTCTAAAAATTCTGGGTTGTTTTAACCCAACTTTGGGTCAAATATGGACAAACCCTAAACGTTGGGTTAAAAATGTAATTTAAAAAATGTAACCCAAAAGCTGGGTTTGTCCATATTTGACCCAAAGTTGGGTTAAAACAACCCAGCAATTTTTAGAGTGTACAGTATGTGCACATCTGTCCTATCAATTTGTGTACTGTATGTGCACAGGTTTTGAATTGAATGTGTTAATTTTAATATTTGCACATTATCACATTTGTGTGTGTTCTATTTATTATTATTATACACATAATTGTGTATAACATACTAGGCTTACTAATATTTATAATTTAATACTTAAAACCCATTAAAACATTTATTTGTGTTCATAGTCCTATTTTATTGATTAAAATAATGGCATAAATAAAAATAAATGGTTAACTCATCTGTTTGGGTTAAAAATAACTCACAGTGATCTACCACCCCATGGTTGGGTTATTCGTTGGGTTGTTTTTCAGCCAACACTTGTACCTCCTCTATACCTCTGACTTGTCCTTGGCATAGCTGCCGCTTTTACAAACCTGACTGGCTCACATTATGTGCTACGATAATGTAACGCAATTTAGCCTTTCGTGTTCTAATGCCAAGATTGTGCTCGCTTATCAGCTTGATTTATTACTCTAATTTATACGCTCAGCTTGGCTCAATGTTGAGGACAGCAGATCTGATTGGACATGAGTTTCCTCGTGCCGCAGTGTGCTGTCTTTATCGGGACTCTTGTGTGGATGCCAGGCTGTTGAATTGAAACACTAATAGCTGCAGATAGAGAGAGAGAAGACTGATATGCATTCTGGTTTGGACATGCACAACTTTTCAATTCAGACTAAATGAAATGGAGAAATAAAGTACTGGTGGTTCAATCACTGGTCACATTTTAGCATTTAAAACTCATAAAATAAATTTTTAGATTTACAAAAAAAAGTTTTTTTTTTAGTTTCTCAATTCTAAGTTGTCAGGGCATTAATAAAAGGTTTCTAAGGTGTTCTGAGTGACATTTTAGAATGTTGCTATGTGGTTGCTGAAGTGTTTTGTTGTGAGTGGCATTTTAGAATGTTGCTATGGGGTTGCTAGGGTTTTCTGAGTGTTTTAAGAACGTTGCTAGGTTCTAATGTGTCATGTTGAGAGTGGCGTTTTAGAATGTTGCTGATTATTTCTGATATGATTCGAACCGAATCGTGAACTGGTTGCAAGTGAAGACTGTTAAACACAGATGTAAATGTGACGAGATTAATAAAATAACATAGCCTACATTAGATATCGCATACTTCTGCGATATCTAATGTAGAAGGCGTAAAACAGTGGGGTGAATTCAAGTTTACTGGGACAATTTTTGCCATTGATAATCATAAGACTGGGAAAATGTATCAACCTGATCAACCTGAATTCACCCTATTACCCGGTAAAAGTACCCGGATGACCTTTTTCTTCCGGTGTGATTTTGAAGTGTGGCAATTTACTATCCCATGAGGTCACGGTAGAGGATTTATGAATTTAAAAAAAAGAGGATTTATGAATTGCAGTGAAGCGACGCAACTGACGCTTATAGGTCACGTGATAAAGGAAACATGGCGAATGTAGTGCGTCTAGATGATAACATATTAGCCTACTCATTCAATATTCATATTAGCTACTTATTCAAAAATAAGTTCGAACCTACTCAAGAGAGTATGCGATTTCGGACTCACCCATGACGGAAAGGTACGTCATCACATTGGCATTGCAAGGTTTGTAGTGTCCTGAGGCACCGCCTACTCACCTGTCAATCAACAAGTAGGCTACTAACTTTGCCGCCAAGTCAGTCGCCAACGTAAGCATCGTTAGCGGAAAATAACCGTCTGAATAAAATATTTGGATTAGCGTATTAAAATACACTAACGTGAACACAGTACTGAAATAAGTATTAGCGACACGGCTTATGAATCGCATCTGATGTTCAGTTGACACAGGTATGCCATTATACATACTATTCTGCGTGAAACATCTTGCTGGTTTCAAATATGAGAGACGCGATGTGTATCATAAGCAGATGTAAACAGTGCGTCTGTGATGATAGTGTGTTGCCAGCCTGTTGCAATGTGGTTGCTAAGGTGTGCTGACTGTTTTAGCATGTTATTATGGGATTATTAAAGTGTTTTGGTTGCTAGGGTGTTACGTTTTTAGTAAGTTTAAGGGATAGTTCACCCAAAAATTTTAATTATGTAATTATTTTACCCTCATGTAGTTCCAAAACCGTAACATTTTCGTTAATCATCAAAACACAAATATCTTTTTGTTGAAATCTGATAGTTTTCTTTTCCTCCAGACGGCTATTAAAGAGATTGTAAAACGATCCATATTCATATGAATTCATACATGAATTGAGCAGTTCAGTCCACATTTGCTGAAGAGAATCTATCGCTTTATATAATGAACAGATTGAATTGAGGCTTTTATTCACATATAAACAACGATCACCAAACATATAGAAGCTTGGTTGATAAGCAAGAATGAACCTTATTGGTTCTTGCTGAAGGTAACACGAGAATGAACCTCATTGTTTCTCATTTACAACTGATGTGTGAGTTGAATGTTAGTGAAGCCGTTTCACAATCTCTTTATGAACTTTTTGAAGTGTAGAAATGTGGTATTTGCGTAGACTGTCAATGGAGGGACAGAAAGCTCTCAGATTTCATAAAAAGATCTTTTGTTATGAAGATGTAAAAGAAATGGATCATGTTTTAACAAGATCTAATTTTGCTGTACGATGCATAGGTTTCAAGGTATCATAACAGAGAAAAAAGTGAAGCCATCTTGGTTTTTTGAAGTACATGTCGATAGAAAAAAAAACGTTGGATCCCTTAAAGTGGACCTCACATAGGAGAAAAGAAAAATAACCATATTGGAAAATTATTATAAAAAAGTGATTTGGTCCCAGGTTGATGATAGATGATGATTCAGAAAGAAAGCTTGAAACATTTTCCAAATGCGTAGCCAGCCCATTTGCATTATTGCTCTTGACTTCCAGGAAAAGTAATCTTTACACCTATAATAGTTTAATGTTTTTTACACTGGTCTATTATTGTGTTGCAATATATTTCAGATAACCCCATCCCTAAAAAGTCATTTTACGTGTCACGGTCTCTTTCTGTCTGGGGCGTTTAATTGGTGGCCAGAATAACCAGCAATGCGACCAGACTTTATGTCGTCACATGATTGCTCTTTATCCCTCATAATTTGTCCAAATCTTCGACTACCACCCCAGAAACTTTGAGCCAAGTCTGAGCGCTCACAGACAGATGTAATTATCCACCTACCCCAAAGTAAAAGCGTCTTCTGCACATTTATATTTTATGATTGTTCTTAAATTAGCTTTAGCTTGAACAATATATCAAAGCTGATGTGAATTTATAGTTGCAATTCAGCTTTAATGGCTCTGGGCCAGATGAAAATTAAATTATTCTTTTATTTGAGTAATAATATGTCACACATATAAGATGATACTTGTGTTCAGAGCAGGATGATAGTCAAAAGTCTAAAGGTGTTCCCTAAAGTGACTTACTAGAGCTTTCAGGGAAGTTTCATTGAAGTATTGCACTGCAAAAAAAAAAATAGTTTTGTTTTGTTTCCAGTTCAAATATCTAAAAATTCAAGAATGCATTAAATCAAGAATTTACTAGATGATTAAAATAACATAAATTATTATATCTAATGATATAATGATATAAAAATAATATAATAAACAAAAAATATATCTCATTTTCTTAAAGCAAGCAAAATTATCTTAATTCAATTGGAAAACAAGATAATTTTTTCTTACCCCATATTTTTTTCTACTTTTAAGCGCATTCTTGAATTTTTAGATATTTGGACTGGAAACAAGGCAAAAATACTAAGAAAATAATTTTTTGCAGTGTGCAAAGAAAAAAATGGACTGAAATGAGTGAATAGTGTCAGTGAAAGTAATAGTATAAACTGAGCTATATAACGGTATAGTAGCTCAGATCATTTCATCTTGTGAGAACTTGACTTTTGCACACTTTAAAGTCTTGAGAACTTAATATTTTCTTTGGAGAAACACATGAGAAACAAGAGACTTAAATAGTTCATCAAAAAAGAAGATATTTTGATAATTCAATCAGTGAAAGTGAATGGGGTCCAATGTTGTTTGAACTCAAACGTTCTTTCTTTTTTGTTTTTAGCTGAACTATCCTTTTAAGCAAAAGTTTCTCTCTCAATTTAATCTCATTGCTGTCTAGTAGAAACAAGTGACAGACTAAAGAGATCTCATTTGGGATTTTTCTTTGATTTAGTCTCTGGAATTTAAATGAAAACCACTTGTAAGTAGTACAACGTTCTCCATTAGGCTTCGTTTTACAGCTAGTGAAGACATGGCTTCCCGAACACACACACAAAAAAATGCCTTTCTTACTTAGTTTTTTGTCTTGTTTTCAGTCCAAATATCTAAAATTTCAGCAATGAGATTAAAATGAGAGAGAAACTTTTGCTTAAAAGGAGAGTTCACCTAAAAATGCTGTGAACGTTTGGGTTCAAACAACATTGGACCCCATTCACTTTCACTGTTTGAATTTTTAAAATATCTTCTTTTTTGGTGAACTATTTAAGTCTCTTATTTCTCATGTGTTTCTCCAAAGAAAATGTTAAGTTCTCAAGACTTTAAAGTGTGCAAAAGTCAAGTTCTCACAAGATCAAATGATCTGAGCTACTATACACATTACCGTTATATAGCTCAGTTTATACTCTTACTTTCACTCACACTATTCACTCATTTCTGTCCATTATTTTTTTATTTGCACACTGCAAAAAATGATTTTCTTAGTATTGTCTCATTTCCAATTTCTTAAATCAAGAAGCATTTACTAGACTGCCATTTGTAATGATATATTTTTAAGGTTATTAAGATGATTTTTCTTGTTTTCCATTTGAATTAAGATCATTTTTCTTGCCCCATTGGTAGATAATTTAGCTCGTTTTAAGTAAAAACTCACTTAATTTAGATTTTGATTACTCTCCAGAAAACAAAATGTAATTTTTTATATGTCATTTACTAGTAAATGCTTCTTGATTGAAAAAAATGATAGATATTTGAACTGGAAACAAGACAAAAATACTAAGTATAGCACTTTTTTGCAGCGAAAGCACCAAATGGTGGGCGTTCTTTATAAACACGTCTACCAAAACATCCTGTCTGTTGTGCACCATCTTCCTGGTGTGTGTGGAGCTCAGCTGTTGCTGTGCCCTCCCAGATAGTGGGTGGCCGTCATCGTAAATGATGTCTGAAAATGCCTGTGTTTATTTGACCATCACAAATATTGTACGAGCTTGCCTCATTCGGTTAGGCTCTAAGCCAAGTGGTTTCTAATGAAAACCAGACTTGAGGGCCAGTCTTGCAGAGACACATACCCTCCACTAGAGGACAATGCCAAACCATAACTATTGCTTTCGGATCCCAGCAGAAAGAAATCAGTTCCTTTTGTTCTCAACCGCACACAAAGATCACATCTGCCATTTTAACTTTAACCCCAGAGGAATGTTGGATACGTCAGGGAATAGTGTCAAATTCTAGTTTTCCGAGTTGTGCTTCCTATCCCAAGACAGGGACTTTTCAGAAGAATTAAAGTCCAGTGAGTGAATTTGCATGCACCAAAATGTGATTATTTCTAATAATCCGAGTAAGATGTTTACATGACACAAGCAACTTGAAGAAACAAAATCTACTCTGTTTTTCTGAATTAACGAGTTAATTATCTCAGAATTACGAGATCATTTTTCATGGAAAAAGTTTTTGCTCTGTTTTTATGAATTAATTACTTATATTAAATGATTAAATTAAATAATAAATGTTTTTCAAGAAAACTATATCTCGTAATTCTGAGATAATTAACTCGTTAATTCAGAAAAACAGAGCAAAAACTTTTTTCCATGAAAAATTATCTCGTAATTTTGAGATAATTAACTCGTTCATTCATAAAAACAGAGCAAAAACTTTTTTCCATGGAAAATTATCTTGTAATTCTGAGATAATTAACTTGTTAATTCAGAAAAAACAGAGCAAAAACATTTTTCCATGAAAAAATTTCGTAATTTTGGGATAATTAACTCGTTAATTCATAAAAACAGAGCAAAAACTTTTTTCCATGAAAAATTATCTCGGAATTCTGAGATAATTAACTTGTTAATTCAGAAAAAACAGAGCAAAAACATTTTTCCATGAAAAAATTTCGTAATTTTGGGATAATTAACTCGTTAATTCATAAAAACAGAGCAAAAACTTTTTTCCATGAAAAATTATCTCGTAATTTTGAGATAATTAACTCGTTCATTCATAAAAACAGAGCAAAAACTTTTTTCCATGAAAAATTATCTCGGAATTCTGAGATAATTAACTTGTTAATTCAGAAAAAACAGAGCAAAAACATTTTTCCATGAAAAAATTTCGTAATTTTGGGATAATTAACTCGTTAATTCATAAAAACAGAGCAAAAACTTTTTTCCATGAAAAATGATCTCGTAATTTTGAGATAATTAACTCGTTCATTCATAAAAACAGAGCAAAAACTTTTTTCCATGGAAAATTATCTCGTAATTCTGAGATAATTAACTTGTTAATTCAGAAAAAACAGAGCAAAAACATTTTTCCATGAAAAAATTTCGTAATTTTGGGATAATTAACTCGTTAATTCATAAAAACAGAGCAAAAACTTTTTTCCATGAAAAATTATCTCGTAATTTTGAGATAATTAACTCGTTCATTCATAAAAACAGAGCAAAAACTTTTTTCCATGGAAAATTATCTCGGAATTCTGAGATAATTAACTTGTTAATTCAGAAAAAACAGAGCAAAAACATTTTTCCATGAAAAAATTTCGTAATTTTGGGATAATTAACCCATTAATTCATAAAAACAGAGCAAAAACTTTTTTCCATGGAAAATGATCTCGTAATTTTGAGATAATTAACTCGTTAATTCAGAAAAAACAGAGCAAAAACATTTTTCCATGAAAAAAAAATTCGTAATTTTGGGATAATTAACTCGTTAATTCAGAAAAAAACAGAGCACAAACATTTTTCCATGGAACATTATGAGCAAATTAACAAAGCAAATTAACCTAATTTACTAGAGGTTCTGACAAAATGTTAATTCCTGTAGTCTATTTAATATGTTTTATGTTCTGAATGAATTATTTTAAAAAATCAGTTTGGATGAATGATTCAGTGACTTCGTTGCTGGATAAATCAGTGTTTTCCGAACGAATCTCTTGAATGAATGATTCAATGATAAATATATTTTTCGTAAGTCACTTGTCGCCACCTACTGGTGTAATGATGTAATTAATACAATCGTTAGTTGAAGCGTTAGAGCCGAATAGCTGTCATTTATAAGATCGCGTGCACTGTAAAAAAATAATGTTGGTTTAACTTAAAGTAAGTAACCTGGTTGCCTTAATTTTAAATTGATTGAACTGGAAAAAGTGAGTTAATACAATGATTAATTAGATTAATTTAATCATCAGAAACTCAAAATAATAAGTTATCTCAACGAAATAAATTATTTAAGTTGATTTTACAAAAGAAAAAATGTTGCGATAACAAATCTTGAAAATATTTTTTTTTTACAGTGTGGGTTTGTGCAGCTTTATAATATAGTATTGTGCAAGGAACTATGTGAAAATAAGTTATTATTAATAAATAATCTCCCCCTATAGTCATCACTTCAGGCATCAAGGCTGTTGGTATATTTTACTTTCACTTTCAGCCCGGATTGGACAGTCTTCCAGTCCAAATATCAAAAATTCATAACACGCATTTACTAAAGTAGTAAAATGCCATAAAATATTATGTCTTGTTTTCTGGGGAAATGTGTCAACATCAAGTGAGTCGTTGCTTAAAACAAGCTACATTTTCTGCCAATGGGATAAGAAAAATATTCTTTCTGTTTGAATGTAGATTATTTTTCTTATCCCATTGGCAGATAAGCAACAACTCACCTCATTTTGATTTATTTCCACTAAAAACAAGTCCTAATATTTCATGGCATTTTACTCAGCAAGAAAATGCATCTTGATTTAAGATTTTCTTTTATATTTGGACTGGAAATACGATTTTTCTTTACTTTTTTGCAGCGTGAGCCTAGTTGCATGTTTAGAGATGGTAATATCTTAGAGACTTGGGTGGGTGACTTGTTTTAAGTCCCAGAAAGCACAAAGCAATGTCCCGTCAACCTCCAAATTTGCACAGGCATGCACTCACTGTCTTCAGGGTATAGTTAATTTAATTAATGGACGAGGTAATATTATCTGCATTTTGTCTACAGCAGCGTAAGATGATTTCCCACAAAAATGCAGCGTGTTTGATCTTTTAACGTGCCTCAAAGAAGACCCGATATAATCAACCGTGGATGTAATGTTTATCAGACATTCCTCTGCGATAAAGCAACACAATAGTCCCAAAGCTGAAGTCATGTTCACCCTCGGATCTGAGGTAATTCAATGGGGAAAAGCCGTTCAACACCGTTCATCTCCCCGCAGGGCAAACAACAAAGCTCAGTGTAATCTGAGGAAACAAGCGTATATTGACACCGTGTTTAACAGATGGAAGACATCTTTCATGACGCATAGTTAGCAGTATTAACACTGAGTCATTGTGTTGACTATCTTCTGTATTTCTAAGGAAATGATTCGGTTCAGGCAGACCCCACCATGCTTTTCTTTTCTGGGAAATAATAACTATAAGAAAAAACACATGTGGATGGTGTCTGTTATAATAGCGAGGAAGGTTTTTCCTTAAACACGCGATCCAAAAGGATTCAGATGTTGCTCGTTTTAAAGCTCACGAGACTAAATGGATGTTTCTCTTGAAATTCCTTTGAATAATTGTTATTAGATCATTGTTGACGGAATGCAAATTGCAGCTCTTTGACATCTTAGCAAATTTAAGACGTTGTTGAGATCTCTTCTACAACTCTTTAGGAGATTTAAGGGTTTTTCTGAAGAGAAAAGGCTGAAAAGCAGATATTTCCATGAGCTCTTCGTTTAATCTCATTGTAGCAGAACATTTTTTGATATTAACGAGATGTCATATGTGTATTTTTCTTATATTATTCAAAAGCTTGGGGTCAGTATGATTTTTTTTGTTTTGTTTTGGTTTTTTTTAAAGAATAATTTTATTCAGCAAGGACGCCTTCAATTGACCACAAGTTATAGTAAAGACATTTATAATGTCACAAAAGATTATATTTCAAATAAATGTTGTTCTTTAGAACTTTCTTTTAATTAAATAGTCCTAAAATATGAAGCTCTTTTCAACACTGATAACACTAATTAATGTTTTTTGAAATTGCTGGGTTTGTCCGTATTTGACCCAAAATTGGGTTAAAACAACCCAGCAATGTAACCAAATTGCTGGGTTTGTCCGTATTTGACCCAAAATTGGGTTAAAACAACCCAGCAATGTATAACCAAATGGCTGGGATTGTCCGTATTTGACCCAAAATTGGGTTAAAACAACCCAGCAATGTAACCAAATGGCTGGGATTGTCCGTATTTGACCCAAAATTGGGTTAAAACAACCCAGCAATGTAACCAAATGGCTGGGTTTGTCCGTATTTGACCCAAAATTGGGTTAAAACAACCCAGCAATGTATAACCAAATGGCTGGGATTGTCCGTATTTGACCCAAAATTGGGTTAAAACAACCCAGCAATGTAACCAAATGGCTGGGTTTGTCCATATTTGACCAAAATTGGGTTAAAACAACCCAGCAATGTAACCAAATGGCTGGGTTTGTCCATATTTGACCAAAATTGGGTTAAAACAACCCAGCAATGTAACCAAATGGCTGGGTTTGTCCGTATTTGACCCAAAATTGGGTTAAAACAACCCAGCAATGTAACCAAATTGCTGGGTTTGTCCGTATTTGACCCAAAATTGGGTTAAAACAACCCAGCAATGTATAACCAAATGGCTGGGATTGTCCGTATTTGACCCAAAATTGGGTTAAAACAACCCAGCAATGTAACCAAATGGCTGGGATTGTCCGTATTTGACCCAAAATTGGGTTAAAACAACCCAGCAATGTAACCAAATTGCTGGGTTTGTCCGTATTTGACCCAAAATTGGGTTAAAACAACCAGCAATGTATAACCAAATGGCTGGGATTGTCCGTATTTGACCCAAAATTGGGTTAAAACAACCCAGCAATGTAACCAAATGGCTGGGTTTGTCCATATTTGACCAAAATTGGGTTAAAACAACCCAGCAATGTAACCAAATGGCTGGGTTTGTCCATATTTGACCAAAATTGGGTTAAAACAACCCAGCAATGTAACCAAATGGCTGGGTTTGTCCATATTTGACCAAAATTGGGTTAAAACAACCCAGCAATGTAACCAAATGGCTGGGTTTGTCCGTATTTGACCCAAAATTGGGTTAAAACAACCCAGCAATGTAACCAAATGGCTGGGTTTGTCCATATTTGACCCTAAATTGGGTTAAAGCAACCCAGCATTTTTTAGAGTGTACCGACCCAAAGCTTTGTGTTTTAGACATGCATGAGCATAAACACAGCAAGCACATGCTCTTCTGAGGACATGTAGTGTCCACTTACCTCGAGGTTCGTCACCAGGGAACATTACGACCGAGTGACTGATTAATGTGTGCAACTGTGTCTGTGAGAATGCGTGATGTGTTTGTTTGATTGTCTTTGGGTTAGTTAGTTTTGTGTCCTTACACTACGGTGGAGGAGAGCATCTTATGTTTTCCAGGGTAAGGAGGCGTCCTCATCTTCAGCTGTCCGTTCTGAGGGTAAGGTGGAGGCCGGTGGGTTTTATTTGAGTTAGTGTACACTATTGGAACTACAGGGGGTCTGTGGTTTTCCAGTTGCCCTTTCCTTGCCGTTCGGTGTGGTAGACAGTTTCCATTGAGCGTCCTTTGAGTCCTTTGAGTCTCTGAGGTTTGTTTTGCGACTCTTCTGTCTTTATCCTCAACAGTAATGGGTCTCTGTTCAGGAGAGGACAGGCTTATGTGGTTCCTCATTGGCGAAGGACTGTTATTGTGAACTAAATCCACAGGGCTGTGTGCGAGAGAAGAGTCGGAAGTGGTGTCCTCTTCACCATTCGAATAGTGGATCAACGCCACAACATCAGTCCGACTGCTTCTGCTGGCATCTTGGGAGAGTCCATTGGATGGACTTGTTTCTTCTTCATCAAGGTCAATGTGGGACGTCAGAACATCGATCTGTTGGACGACCTTCACAGACACAATCAGAAACAAAGTTAAAAGATTAGTGTGCTTAAAAATAAAAAGCAACTTTACGCTTTACAGAATAGATGCTGGTTTGCACGTCAGAGGTTGTCAAGCTCCGCAAAGCACAAAAAATCACTTATGTTGTCTTTTAATAATTTGGTAACGCTTTAGATTACAGCCCGGAAAGTACAGCGTAATTAAAGCAATTTTACAGCATAACCTTCGGTAATTGTAGTGTACATATGACGTACTTAAATATAAGTGTAAGGGAACAATATTTTTCGCCCCTAAACACAAAACAAAAAGCACTTCTGTAGTCCCGCCCCTAAACCCACGTCATTGGCTGAGTCAGAAATTCACATCGCCTCTCAAACAAACCAATCAACATCTGGTACTTTAATGACTCATTAACCTGCAATGATATAGAAAATATAGAGCAATCGTCATTCACCGTTGAAGTTTGTTCACATGTCATCATCAGGTAAAGATGTCATACACTCTTAGAAGAAATGGTTCTATTTAGAACCAGAAATGGTTCCATCCCCCGCTTCATATATGGAACTCCAAAATGGTTCTAAATAGAACCATTTTTTTGGTAAAAGGTTCTATTGGCCAAGGATGGTTCTATATAGAACCCAGAGGAACCCTTTTTTAAGAGTGTATAGAACCTTTTAGGGGTTCCAAATACGTAGCGCTGATGGAACCTTTTAAGATTCTATATAGAACCTTTTCTTCTAAGAGTGTAACATAACTTTTTTGGCTTCCTTCTCTGTGATGCATTAATCCACTGACTTTCTTTCCGGGTGCAGTCATTCACATCTTATAGGAGTCGTGATGCATCCATTGAAACATGTCTAAATAATTCAATTAATGTTTTACGTCCTGCTCAGTCCATTATTGCTAATGTCGATCTGCACGTATTAAGCTATCTCTAGGTATTGATTTTAATATTCTGTTCTCTTTTAACAGGCCTTTAAGAACTGGCCACTTCCCATCCAGAAAATACAATATTCCTCTATACAATAATCTCCCAGTGGAACATTTCCAGCTCTGCTGAATATAATTGACCGTTCATTTTTTTTGGCAGATGTGTGTTTTAGATTCTGAAGGCTTTCAGATGATGTTTAGTTTCGCTGTTTTTCAGAATAGGTTTATTACAAAGATGTTTGCCAAGAACACACAGATAATATATTTCCACTGGTTAAACAAGATGAAAGTTTTGATCGTATCCAGTCTCTGTGCTTATTAAAATCCCATCTCAAATATGCTAAACTCAAAATCAGTGACAAATCTTGTTATATGAATGTTTGAAAACTCATTATAAATAGTAGCCGGTCACGAACAGCCTGCCATTTCACTGTCGTAGAGCCCGACCGATAAAGGATTTTGAAGGCCGATACCGATACAAATATTTGTTTGTTTTAAAATCCGATATTCCGATATATCGGCCGAAATTTTTTTATTTTATTTTTTATTTCAGAAACGCGCAACAAAACTGATTTCCCTAACATTAGTTATTTGTAGTTAGTTTTAACTCAAATAATATGAAAGCATTTTAAAAAGAAACTTGTTTCTTTTATTGTCACAACAGCTGGCATTAGCTAGCTTTATGGTTAGCTAGTCTATGATGAGCCATAATTTAGCAATGGATTACGTCATACTGCAAATTGTAAAACATACATTTTCAATATAACAGGCCGAGGAGAGATGATGCGTCTCATTGCTAAAACTGTCACGCGCTATTAAAGAAATACTTCAGTCACATCAAAAGTTAAAAGGACAGTCAGTCAACTACACTGTAACAACGCAACGTAACTATTACTAGCTAATTCCGCTTCACTCTCGGCTTATTTAACAGCAGCAAAACTGGACATGATAGTCACAAATTTTGTCACGCTTATTTGAGTTATTTTGTGTTAAGAGAACTGATGGGGATGATCTTTTAATTGTTATTCAAGCAATGTGTGAGTGTTGCCAACAGGACCGCTGTAGAGCGCCCTCTGGTGCACAAACTATACAACTCCAACACTCATGACATGGTTGAAGTGTGTTTCATCCATTTTTATTTTATTTTTGAAATATTCATTTATCGGCCATTATAACTGCCGATACCGATAGTTTGGAAAATGCCTAATATCGTCCGATAAATCGGTCTGGCTCTAGTTTGTCGTTCCAAACTAATGACTTCTGTGGTGGAACAGAAGATATTCTGAGAAGTGTCTCAGTTTTGGGAGGGTAAATACAATGCAAGTCAATGGGGTCCAATGTCGTTTGGTTCTCAGTGCTCTGCAAATAATATTCAGGTCAGTCATATGTGTTTGGAACATGTGAGTAAAATAAAATAATTTTGATTTTGGATGTAGTAACAATTTAAGAAACTTTGCATGCAACATGCACCAATGCTAAATCTTTCTATAAAATAATAATAATTTAAGTATTTTAATGAGCTCATTGTTTCTGCCTTAAATTAATACATTATTAGCTAGTGTGATTCACTGTAAAAAAATAATGTTGGTTTAACTTAAGAAAAGTAAGTAACCTGGTTGCCTTAAAATTTTAAGTTCATTGAAATGGAAAAATTGAGTTAATACAATGAAGGAGATTGATTTAATCACCAGAAACACAAAATATTATGTTATCTGAACTACATAAATTACTTATGTTGATTTGACAAAAGAAAAAATGTTGTGATTACAGATCATGAAAATATTTTTTTTTACAGTGTACATTTCTGAAATACATAACTTTATCTGCAACATAATTTGTATTTAAACTCATGCATTTTTTTTTGTAAAGTTGTAAAAAACGTGAATTGAATGAGTAAATAACTCGTATCCCAAATTGTTTAACATTACTCAATTTAGTATTCCATCCTCACCTCTTTCATCTCCAACTGGACCTGTTTAAGACCACCCAGCACTTCCTCGAGCTCATTGACCACTTGTTTGATCTGTTCCCGTACTGTTCCCTGGCTCTTCCTCTGGTTGCCATGGTTTTCCACAGCTACGCTTCCCGGATCCGACCTTATTTCCCGCTTCGATCCGTTCACCTGCAGCCTCGAGCGCCCCAACTTGCTTGAGGGCACCTCGGTTGGGAAAAAAGCGGAGTTTTCCCCATTACTCTGTGGTTTTCCAGGGCTTGATTGTCTGCTGATCCCAGGGCTGTGTTGCTCCCCGTGATGCCGGAAAGACACCCGTCTCCGTGTGCAATGTCCGTGGACATCATCCCACTCCCGGGGATCTCCGTAGTGTTGATCCGGTGAGAAGTAGCGTTGACCTCTGACCTTTAAAACATGGCCCCCGTTAAAGGGATGAAGCAACTCGGGGTAATACCAACGCTGAACGCATCCACATTCCCGTCGGATCTCCCGAACCCACCTTGGCGTTCGTACATCCACCCAGGAATAGCACGGATGTTGTATTTCCTTGTCATAAACTTGCCGTGGCGCTCCGTCTATCCCCAACTCCTTCGGGAACGGGGCTATTCCCGACTCCATACGCACACATGATCCATCAACGGGGCCCGGTGTGCGTCGGACTCCCTGCTCCGGGCAAAAGTGGCAGGAATGAGTTGTAAATCTCGCATTCGTGTTCTCCGAGTGCATTCCAGTCCCAAATCCGACTTAGAAAACCACTGGTTCTCTCTCCATCCACGCCGTCTGTTTTTCTCATCTGCGTCTCTTTCTTTCTCCCGCACTTCCCCTCTCCAACTTTTTTGTCTCTCACCTCCCCCTTCCTTCCTCCTGGTGCTTTTTCTAACTTACTCTTGTTTTCCCAATGTTCTCTCTCGTTGTTCCCGAACCCTTTTCTCTAGTGGTGGGCCTCTTTTCTTTCCTTCCCTCCTTTTTTTTTTCTCCAACTCTCCTTCTCCTGAAGTCTTTCACCTCTCTCTACACCTCAGGTTTTTTTTTTTCTTCACCACTGCGTAAAAAAATTCCCTTCTCACCGTTTTCCCAAACTCCAACACTTCCTTCCTACACCTTCTCGGTCTCTCTCTCCCGGGGTTGGGGCTCGTAAAGCGTTGACAGACGCAGCGGCTCCATGTGATTCCCGATCTTTCCCTCAGATCTTGCCACTCGGCAATTAAACACAGCCAGGAGTCCACGCCGCCGAGAGAGAGAGAGAGAGAGACGGGAGGAGGTGGGGTTTCATACGTTGCTGGAATAGACAGGATCTAACATGAGCCAGAGACCAAGAGAAGTGGGGAGGGGAACGAGAGAGAGAGAGAGAGAGACGCTCGGCACCAGAAAAGGGGATTTTCGGCATAACTCGATTCCCACAAGCCCACGTGAGTCTGAGAATCGAATGCGCGTTCGCCGTCGCATTTGTTTATGTGAGTCAGCTGAGAGACTGGCACTGTTTGTCATGATTCACGTCTTGTGACACATTTAATGAGCAACACTGTTTATAAATCCCTCACATTTCACTGAATTCCCTTTTTTATTTACTTGGAAGTAAACACTTTTTAGTTTTGTTTTTCCCACTGGAGTGAAAAACCACCGCTTCTTTCTCCCAGGCATCAACGGAAAGAAAGAAACCAAGAAATCTCACGTTTCACGTGTTTTATGAGAGATCCTAACAAATGTTTTAAACTGTGCTGAGACACACTACCAAGTGCATGATGTTTGCTTGTCATGAGAGTATTAGTTCACCTGTGAAAATCCAGCTTTTAATGTACTTCATATGTAAGTTACTCTAAAAAAGTAGTTACTAATTACCTCTTCAACAGTGTAATTGAAGAGTTCAGATGCAAAAGCCTCTAAATGCCATTTGAAATTTTCTTCTTTAATGATGATTTTTATCAAACTTGTATATTTAAGTTCAGTAATTTCACTTAAATAACAATGAATAGGTAATTATCATTGACATTTAAGTGAAATCACTGAACTTAAATATACAAGCTTGATAAAAATGATCATTCTAGAAGAAAATTTCAAATGGCACTTAGAGGCTTTTGCATCTGAACTCTTCAATTAGATCACTGTACTAATTACTCTCTCTAAAAAGTAGTTAATTACTTTTAATCAGTGGTGGAGGAAGTACTGAATCTCAGTACTTAAGTAAAAGTACAAATAACCAGATAAATATTTACTTTAGTAAAAGTAGAAGTAACGCAATGACAACCATACTTAAGTAAAAAGTACCTGATTTTAAATGTACTTTAAGTATTAAAAGTAAAAGTACTTGCATAACAATTTATTCTCTTAATGTCTATTTTCTAATGATTAATAAAACATTTAATTTTAACTAATTCAACCTAATACTCCTATAATGATGATCAATAATGATGGAAAAAAAAATTGTTGTCACCATTTCTGAAACAAGCTTGCAATTAGGCAATATGCAAATCATGCTTATCCTTACTAGATGTTAATAACTATGTTTGGCAGTAAACGCGATTAATTTATGGTGTAATTCTGAACCTCTTGGCTTGCCGTGCGTTTCCTATGCATGTAAAAACAAATTTTCGCGTATAAATTGCACGATAAACACACTGCGTGTGAGACGCATTTAGTTGATGTATCTATGGCAACCAAACGTCACTGGTGAGACAAACGTGCAACGAACGGACGGTCAGATTACGTTTTGGCAGGCGAAAAACTGATCAGAAAATGTAACAGAAGTTGTAGAAATGTAGTGGAGTAGAAAGTATAATAATTTCTGCAAAATGTAACGAAGTAAAAGTAAAAAGTATGCACTATTTATTCTACTTAAGTAAAGTAAAGATACGTGAAAAATGTACTTAAGTAAAGTAACAAAGTATTTGTACTTCGTTACATTCCACCACTGCTTTTAATTACTTATCCCATATCAATCTCAACCAGCTGAATTATACAAGGATAGACATGAATCTGTTTTAATGCTTTCAAGTAAATACTATAAAATTGCATGAATTATCCTTAAACTGACCAAAGTGGAGAAGGTTACATTATAAAAACATACTTTTTAGCATCAGACGATACATTTTGATGTTAAACCCACTATTGTTTTATGTCTGATCTCATGACATTTCACACTTTTTTTACGACTTTGCGGTCGTAATATTTAGACGCCTCATAAAATGCATACGAATCGCTGTGAGATTGGATTGATCTATACACAGTACTTACCTCAATTACATCAGAAGTAACTGTAATTAAATTACAGATAAATTAAGAGTAATCCCTTACTTTACATTTTCAAGGGAAAAGTAATTAAATTACAGTAACTAATTACTTAGTAATTAGTTACACCCAACACTGTTCATATGTCTATGTGGTGTTTTTAATATTCTTTATGACAAGTCGACGGCATTGCTGAGTATTTTCTCCTTAAAACCAAAGACAGTCTCAAAAACACAGGTTTTTGACGTCACAAACGACCTTGTAACCAATCGGATCAACGTGTGATCGTCAACCAGTGGATCTCTGAGTGAGTGAGTGGAGGCGGGGCTCATTTGCATATTCATAGAACCGTGCATACTAAATAAGGCAAGCGTGTCGAGTTACATTCAAGATATTTTAAGGCATACTTTGTTTTTAAAGGATAAAAGTTTAAATAAGTCACTTTAAAGATGAGTTTTAAGGGATAAAATGATTCACTACTTTAAATTTATGTAACTTATGTGTCCAAATAATCTGAGATAGTGTGTGCTAACAACTATAAGCTACTTTGTGCCTGTTTTTACTTCAGGAGGAACATCCGAGGGAAAGTTGAGACGATGAAACGTGAACTTAAGACGAAAGAGCAGCATCTGATCAGGCACATGTGATTTTCCTCTGGTCGTCCGAGCGCAGGTATATCATTTCTCCTCAGAAACGAGCGGATTCCTTTTTGCTGACGTTGGTTTGGAAACAATAAACTGTGAAAGCCACAGAGATGAATCCGAGCAGTTTTGAGCTGCCGTCTCAACCGCGTCAGCATTTCTCCATATTCCTGGCTTGTCACATTCATTGTCTAAACTTGAAACAGCTTAGTTGAATATGACGTTAAAAATCAATCAAAATCACTGCAAGCCCCAGTCAACATGTGCACAGGACTGGAATGTAATGTTTATTTGAAACCATTTAAAAAAAAATAGGATTACAGAATTACGGAAGCCCTGAAACGCAACGTAAAAAAATCTGTAAAAAAAAAAAAAAATCTAGCATTTTGAGATTAAAGTTGAAATATTTCGAGATTAAAGTCAAACATTTCGAGATTAAAGTCGAAACATTTCAAAATTAAAGTCTAACATTTCGAGATTATAGTCGAAACATTTCGAGATTATAGTCAAACATTTCGAGATTAAAGTCGAAACATTTTAAGATTAAAGTCTAACATTTCGAGATTATAGTCGAACATTTCGAGATTAAAGTCTAACATTTCGAGATTAAAGTCAAACATTTCGAGATTAAAGTCGAAACATTTCAAGATTAAAGTCTAACATTTCGAGATTAAAGTCGAAACATTTCAAGATTGAAGTCTAACATTTCGAGATTATAGACGAACATTTCGAGATTAAAGTCGAAACATTTCGAGATTAAAGTCAAACATTTCTAGATTATAGTCAAACATTTCGAGATTAAAGTCGAAACATTTCGAGATTATAGTCAAACATTTCAAGATTAAAGTCGAAACATTTCGAGATTATAGTCAAACATTTCGAGATTAAAGTCAAACATTTCTAGATTATGGTCAAACATTTCGAGATTAAAGTCGAAACATTTCGAGATTATAGTCAAACATTTCAAGATTAAAGTCGAAACATTTCGAGATTATAGTCAAACATTTCGAGATTAAAGTCGAAACATTTCGAGATTATAGTCAAACATTTCGAGATTAAAGTCAAACATTTCGAGATTATAGTCAAACATTTCGAGATTAAAGTCAAACATTTCGAGATTATAGTCAAACATTTCGAGATTATAGTCAAACATTTCGAGATTATAGTCAAACATTTCGAGATTAAAGTCGAAACATTTCAAGATTAAAGTCTAACATTTCGAGATTAAAGTCTAACATTTCGAGATTAAAGTCTAACATTTCGAGATTAAAGTCGAAACATTTCGAGATTAAAGTCAAACATTTCAAGATTAAAGTCGAAACATTTCGAGATTAAAGTCAAACATTTCGAGATTATAGTCGAAACATTTTAAGATTAAAGTCTAACATTTCGAGATTATAGTCGAACATTTCGAGATTAAAGTCTAACATTTCGAGATTAAAGTCGAAACATTTCAAGATTAAAGTCTAACATTTCGAGATTAAAGTCGAAACATTTCAAGATTAAAGTCTAACATTTCGAGATTATAGACGAACATTTCGAGATTAAAGTCAAACATTTCGAGATTAAAGTCAAACATTTCTAGATTATAGTCAAACATTTCGAGATTAAAGTCGAAACATTTCGAGATTATAGTCAAACATTTCGAGATTAAAGTCAAACATTTCGAGATTATAGTCAAACATTTCGAGATTAAAGTCGAAACATTTCGAGATTATAGTCAAACATTTCGAGATTAAAGTCAAACATTTCGAGATTATAGTCAAACATTTCGAGATTAAAGTCTAACATTTCGAGATTAAAGTCGAAACATTTCAAGATTAAAGTCTAACATTTCGAGATTAAAGTCTAACATTTCGAGATTAAAGTCTAACATTTCGAGATTAAAGTCGAAACATTTCGAGATTAAAGTCAAACATTTCAAGATTAAAGTCGAAACATTTCAAGATTAAAGTCTAACATTTCGAGATTAAAGTCTAACATTTCGAGATTAAAGTCAAACATTTCGAGATTATAGTCAAACATTTCGAGATTAAAGTCGAAACATTTCGAGATTATAGTCAAACATTTCAAGATTAAAGTCGAAACATTTCGAGATTATAGTCAAACATTTCGAGATTAAAGTCGAAACATTTCGAGATTATAGTCAAACATTTCGAGATTAAAGTCAAACATTTCGAGATTATAGTCAAACATTTCGAGATTAAAGTCAAACATTTCGAGATTATAGTCAAACATTTCGAGATTATAGTCAAACATTTCGAGATTATAGTCAAACATTTCGAGATTAAAGTCGAAACATTTCAAGATTAAAGTCTAACATTTCGAGATTAAAGTCTAACATTTCGAGATTAAAGTCTAACATTTCGAGATTAAAGTCGAAACATTTCGAGATTAAAGTCAAACATTTCAAGATTAAAGTCGAAACATTTCGAGATTAAAGTCAAACATTTCGAGATTATAGTCGAAACATTTTAAGATTAAAGTCTAACATTTCGAGATTATAGTCGAACATTTCGAGATTAAAGTCTAACATTTCGAGATTAAAGTCGAAACATTTCAAGATTAAAGTCTAACATTTCGAGATTAAAGTCGAAACATTTCAAGATTAAAGTCTAACATTTCGAGATTATAGACGAACATTTCGAGATTAAAGTCAAACATTTCGAGATTAAAGTCAAACATTTCTAGATTATAGTCAAACATTTCGAGATTAAAGTCGAAACATTTCGAGATTATAGTCAAACATTTCGAGATTAAAGTCAAACATTTCGAGATTATAGTCAAACATTTCGAGATTAAAGTCGAAACATTTCGAGATTATAGTCAAACATTTCGAGATTAAAGTCAAACATTTCGAGATTATAGTCAAACATTTCGAGATTAAAGTCTAACATTTCGAGATTAAAGTCGAAACATTTCAAGATTAAAGTCTAACATTTCGAGATTAAAGTCTAACATTTCGAGATTAAAGTCTAACATTTCGAGATTAAAGTCGAAACATTTCGAGATTAAAGTCAAACATTTCAAGATTAAAGTCGAAACATTTCAAGATTAAAGTCTAACATTTCGAGATTAAAGTCTAACATTTCGAGATTAAAGTCAAACATTTCGAGATTATAGACGAACATTTCGAGATTAAAGTCAAACATTTCGAGATTATAGTCAAACATTTCGAGATTAAAGTCGAAACATTTCAAGATTAAAGTCTAACATTTCGAGATTATAGACGAACATTTCGAGATTAAAGTCAAACATTTCGAGATTATAGTCAAACATTTCGAGATTAAAGTCAAACATTTCGAGATTATAGTCAAACATTTCGAGATTATAGTCGAACATTTCGAGATTAAAGTCGAAACATTTCAAGATTAAAGTCAAACATTTCGAGATTAAAGTCGAACATTTCAAGATTAAAGTCAAACATTTCGAGATTAAAGTAAAAAATTTCGAGATTAAAGTCAAACATTTCGAGATTAAAGTAAAAAATTTCGAGATTAAAGTCAAACATTTCAAGATTAAAGTCAAACATTTCGAGATTAAAGTAAAAAATTTCGAGATTAAAGTCGAACATTTCGAGATTATAGTCGAACATTTAGAGATTAAAGTCAAACATTTTGAGATTATAGTCGAACATTTCGAGATTAAAGTCGAAACATTTCAAGATTAAAGTCAAACATTTCGAGATTAAAGTCGAACATTTCAAGTTCAAAGTCAAACATTTCGGGCCAGTTGTTCAAAACATGTAATCTGGGTCAAAATGATCCAGATTCGGAAATCCCATTTTTTCCTATCCAGGATCAGGTAATCCATCTTACTTTTATGCCGGTTTTTCAAAGCAACATTGGACTGGATCACCCTGATCCAGATACACAGTTTTCACGATTACCAAATCCGGATTACCAGTGCTGTAAATGGGTCAACATATCACAATGTGGGCTAAGAACAGGTAGAAGAGCCGACATGGGGTCACTGTAAGTGTTTCTTATTTTGAGACAAAACACAAATGGGGACAAGATCATTTTACTATACTGAATAGCTTAATTGTTAGCCTATGTCTACTTTATCACTGTTACAACAGTTACACAAGTCAAGTGCAAAATATAAATAAAAGTATATACACTTAATGATACAAATGTATTATTTGAGCAATTTTAAAGTTTTACTTAATTTTCTTCCTGAAATCCACCTTGAAATCCTACCCCCTGTTGGGATCAGGATAATCCTGTTTTTTTGGATCAAAGTTATCCAAGTTTTGAAAAACACAAACTGAAGGTTTGATCCAGATTAAAACTAGGATTGGATTCCCTGATCTAATCTGATTTCAGATTCCTTCTTTCCCTTTTGAACAACCCATTTTCAAGATTTGATCCAATCCGATAACCAAAATCCGGTCAGCTTACCTTTGAACAACTGGCCCAAACTGTTTTGACTTGAATCTCGAAATGTCAGAATCAGAATAACTCTAATGAATCATTTAGAAAATAAAACCCATTTTGAAAACGGTTTCTTCAGGACTTTAAAACTCGTATAGCTTCACATGTGATTTATTTAAACTGTCCGATCAGGACATATTTTCAATACAAGACAAGCAGAGATCTGATAAAACGGAGCATGTAACAGACTCCAAGAATGAAAAAAATCCTCTAGGCATTCGAGTTCACCCAGTAGGGTCTCATTTGATCCCATTACAATCATTTTAAATGGTGTGCAGGGTTGAGTTCTGATAGGAATCCAGTGTATATTGCTTTAAGACCCCTGTAGGGAGTTCAGGATGGTTGTAGAAACGCATATCAGACCTGACAGATTTACTGTGTGTGTGTGTGTAGATTTCACCATCATTGTATGGATAGAATTTTCAAAAATATACTCAAAAGAATGAAAATAATGTCTTAATAACATCTTAAATGAGCAGCGCACCCAAAATTGAACGTTTTTCATCATTCACCCTCATGAAGTTTATGGTGAAAATTTGCAAAAGGTGTTTTTTTTTTCTGTCCTACAAAAGCAGACAGTGACCAGCAGAAAATAATATATTTTTATAGCATATTCGAATAATTATAAAATATATATTCCAAGTCTTCAGAATTCATATCATTGCTTTGTGTGAAGAAAAGACCCAATTTTAAGCTCAACATTTTGACATCAAATGTCATAGATGCCTGGTTTTGAATCGAATGCGATTTGACAGATGCTTTCATGGTGCTTTTTTATCCTTTTTGAAGTATCGCCATCCACTTTAACGGCAATAAAGGGCAGCTGAAGATCTTATAAATCAAATGAGTTTGGCGAGAGTAAATGATGGCTATTCAAATCTAAAATGTGTATTTTTTTGTTCTGTAATTTAATTTAATTAATTGATCATTTTGTTGTTGCCTGTCAACATGTTAACCATCTCTCATTCGAGTATTAGTAGACTCAGTCAAAATGTATTCAGGCACCTTAAAAAAATTTACATTATCAAGGTTTATTCACTATAAAATGGCAATAAAATGTAACAATAAGTGATATTTGACTGGTTTTGTCCGTCCTTCTGTTAGTCTCTCACACATGAATTATGTTGAATATCTGTCAGCTGTTCAATTTAACTACACAATTAATACCAGTTTAGCTCAAACAACCACCAAACATGTTGTTCAGTCTGTGTGTAAAGGTCACATTAGCAATTAAAGGACAAACACGGTCAGGTCAAAGTGTCGGAATCATTTTTGGTCCCAAATTTTGTATAAATTTTACTGGTAGTCACTGTATGAAGAATATTATGGTATAATATGTCACAGTTTACTTTATTATGCTCTCCTCACTTACATAAATGAACTATAGTCCTGCACACACTGGTAAAAAAAAATCAAAAATTAAATCAGGTGTCTGAATAATGTTTGGTTTAACTGTACTGAATATAATGTAAGAGTTAGCAGATATTAAGCAGACAGTCTAATAAACTCCAATGAGAGTTAGCCGACATGTAGTTGCATCAAAATAAAGTGTTACCAATTATTTTATTAATAAGAATAGTTTTGAATGTCCCATTGGAGCCTGGAATGAACCAGCTGTGCACATTTTGTCCCCAGATCTAAAAGCTTCGCCTAAAGGCTTTTTTTGCATCGTGTAGTTTTGCATCTTCCGCATGACTGAACTATAATCAAACTTCACTCCAAAAATCCAGTTTTTTTTCATGTCAATTTTCCATTCTAGCTAAATTAAAAGCATTTCCCCGACACAAAAGAGCATCTATAATTAATGGACCGTTACTCCAAACGTCGGTGTGACCATTCGTTCACCTTGACGTCTGAATGAGGTCGAATCAGACTAATGCTGAGGCTTTTGTTCGTATTCAGCGTTAGTCCTGCTTATGAGGTTATTTTTGATCAGCCATTATGATTTCTTGAGTGTTACTGTGTTATTTCCACAGACTTATGTTCCTATGGAAACCAGATGAGGAATGTTATGCACTGTGTCGATATTTTCCTCTGTTCATAGTCTAAGAGAAAAGATTGTAGAAAAATGGTATGACATTTTATATATATATATATATATATATATACAGCGACGGCCCTACCCACATAAAACATTAAAACATAAACATAATAGAGCAGAAAAAGCATCGGTTTGCATCAGTGTTATATTGTTTTATTACATGCACTTTCAGCTTCATGAACAGGCAGCTCAACATAGAAATAACCCAACCTTATTTGATTAAAACTACAGCGTTTTACGTTGGAATATAAGCCTCGCCATTTCACACAGGGAAACTGCTTAATTGATTTGCGCTGTATATTTTCTGAGCTGACTTTAAAATAAACAGCTCAAACATCCCCTCAATTTGAAGTATTTAAAGGAGTAGTTCACTTTAAAAAAAAACTTTTGCTGATAATTTACTCGCCCCCATGTCATCCAAGATGTCCATGTCTTTCTTTCTTCAGACCAAAAGAAATTAAAGGGTTAGTTCACCCAAAAATGAAAATTAAGTCATTAATTACTCACCCCCATGCTGTTCCAACCCCGTAAGACCTTCGTTCATCTTCTGAACACAAATAATGATATTTTTGATTGAATCTGAGAGCTGGATCAGTCCTATATAGACTGCCTAAGGGACTGGCTCTTGACGGCCCATAAAGTCATTAAAGAAAAGGTTTAAATATTCCATGTGCCTACAGCGGCTCAATTATAAGTTTATCAAGCGACGAGACTACTTTTTGTGCGAAAAAAACGTAAATAACGACTTTATTCCACTATTCCATTACTTCCTTATGGGCGCATGCGCGAGAACTGAGACGAGGACGTTCTCATTCGACTACTTCTTGTTACCGGCTGCTCACCGCTTAGGAGTTTTACCGCCACCTACCGTATAAGATGATGTGCTGATATAGCTGGAAGCGCAAAACTTTCTGTTTACAAGCAGAGGAAGATGCGCGCTGTACATACGCTTTTCAATTTGCGTATTTTCCGCACTATAAGGTGCACTTAAAAGCCTTTAATCTTCTCAAAAACGACAGTGTTCCTTATAATCCGGAGCGCCTTATATATGGATCATCATTTTATACGGTAGGTGGCGGTAAAACTCCTAAGCGGTGAGCAGCCGGTAACAAGAAGTAGTCGAATGAGAACGTCCTCGTCTCAGTTCTCGCGCATGCGCCCATAAGGAAGTAATGGAAAGTCGAATAAAGTCGTTATTTATGTTTTTTTCGCACAAAAAGTAGTCTCGTCGCTTGATAAACTTATAATTGAGCCGCTGTAGGCACATGGAATATTTAAACCTTTTCTTTAATGACTTTATGGGTCGTCAAGAGCCGTCTAGGCAGTCTATGTAGGACTGATCCAGCTCTCAGATTCAATCAAAAATATCTTCATTTGTGTTCCGAAGATGAACGAAGGTC
The DNA here is from genome assembly GCF_016745375.1 of Pimephales promelas. Next base: position 441,751 of record NW_024121125.1, read on the forward strand.
TTACGGGGTTGGAACAGCATGGGGGTGAGTAATTAATGACTTAATTTTCATTTTTGGGTGAACTAACCCTTTAAGGTTTTTGAGGAAAACATTCCAGGATTTTCTCCATATAATGGACTTCAATGGGGACCAAACGGTTCAAGGTTTAAATGAGAGTTTCAGTGCAGCTTCAAAGGGCTTTAAACGACACCAGACGATGAATAAGGGTCTTATCTAGAGAAACGATCGCTCATTTAAAAAATAAAAAAAAAAGTTTACGTTTTATAAGCTCAAATGGTCGCCTTGCTCTGTTCTGTGATGCGTGTTCGTGGCTCTCCTGTTCGAACGAGTCCTTTTCGAGTCATTTGGTTGATTCAACGAACGAAATGACTCGGAAAAAAGATTATCATCAATGTTGAACAGTTGCGCTGCTTTAGATTTTTGTGCAAACCATCATACATTTTATTTTTCACGATTCTTTGATGAATAGAAAGTTATAAATGTGTTTATAAATAAAAAAACTAACACAACTAGTTAAGTTCATTTTAAAGAACAATAGTGATGAGGAGAAAGACAGGTTGAACAAATGACTGACCACTAGAAAAAGATGATTGGGATGATGACGAAGAACATCATGATGATGATGATGATAATAACTAACATTATTAGCAGAATGTGAAGTACATGGTGCAGCGCCGTCTCGTCTTGTGCGTCAGTGCTGGGATTGTTCTGTTCTGCTCGACTGGAAAGACTAAAGGACAAGATGTCACCTTTCTCTATTCTTGTCAAAGCTATCACTGCAAGGGAGGTGAACATCTCATGGGGACCGAGACAGAGAGACAGGACATCTCTCAGGTTGATTCTCTATTGCATCTGGTCCAGAGCACATAATTATATATATATTTGAAGAGTTCAGATGCAAAAGCCTCTAAATGCCGTTTGAAATTTTCTTCTTTAATAATGACTTTTATCAAACTTGTATATTTAAGTTCAGTAATTTCACTTAAATAACATTTAAGTGAAATTACTGAAATAGGCTTTTGCATCTGAACTCTTCATATATATATATATATATGTGTGTGTGTGTATATATATATATATATATATATATATATATGAGAATAAAACCAGTGGTGAGCAGAACATTACTGATCGGAGAGAGAATTCACTGAAGTAAATGAAATGACAAAAACATTGTCATGCACTGCAAGCATTGACCCTTTATGATATGCATAATGTTCTACAATGCATGAGAGTTTCAGTGCAGCTTCAAAGGGCTTTAAACGACACCAGACGATGAATAAGGGTCTTATCTAGCGAAACCATCGGCCATTTAAAAAATAAGTAAAAACGTTTAAGTTTTATAAGCTCAAATGCTCGCCTTGCTCTGTTCTGTGATGCGCGTTTGTGACTCTCCTGTTCAAACTCGTTCATCAAAATGAACAAATCTTTTTTCGAGTCATTTCGTTCGTTGAATTAACCAAATGACTCGAAAAAAGATTTGTTCATTTTGATGAATGAGTTCAGAACAGAGCAAGGTGAACATTTGAGCTTATGAAACTAAACTTTGTTATTTATTTTTTAAATGAGCGATCGTTTCTCTAGATAAGACCCTTATTCATCGGCTGGTGTCGTTTAAAGCCCTTTGAAGCTGCACTTTTGGACCTTGAACCGTTTGGACCCCATTGAAGTCCATTATATGGAGAAAATCCTGGAATTTTTTCATCAAAAACCTTAATTTCTTTTCAACTGAAGAAAGAAAGACATGGACATCTTGGATGACATGGGGGCGAGTAAATCATCAGCTAAAGTTTTTTTTAAAAGTGAACTACTCCTTTAATGTTTAGCTGAGAGTGTGTTAATGTCCTAAACATCTTCAGTGTGTGCTTCGTCTTCTTTTGCTGATATATTTACAGATCTCTTTTGTATTTTCAATCCAAACAACATCAAACTTGGCACTGCACTTACTCGCGCCCGTAGCAAGACACTCGTCAAGTTTGAAATCCATCGGACTAACTAACAATTTGTAGATAGATAGATAGATAGATAGATAGATAGATAGATAGATAGATAGATAGATAGATAGATAGATAGATAGATAGATAGATAGATAGATAGATAGATAGATAGATGGCTTTGACAGGTAGTCGTTTCGCTCATGATAATCTGATGAAGCGCCACTGAATGTCTTGAATGATGTTTTCTGCTCGGATGCATTAACTCCAGGGCAGCGCAAATAAAGACCAACAAGTTCATGTCCGAACAACAGGACAAAAAGCACATATTGCCATGGAAACAAATAAAATGTGCTGTTTCTGGTTAAGTGAGTTCTGTCACGGTGACCTAAGGCTGATGTTTTAACCAGGTGTCATCATAACTAGTTAACCCTTTGACGTAATGAGATGAGAAATAACAGCAAACAATACAAGAGCTTCTGCTAGCCTTTCATCACTGTCAATACTTCTGTCTGCCAACACTTACTCTTCTCTGTGTGTTTGGTGGACAGCTTCATGACGGAGTATAAATCAAATGTTGTAGACAGGGAAAGCAAATATGATGGTGTTGGTCTCTCCCTACTGGACAAAGAACATACTGCATTAATGCCGCAATACAGGGACTTAATTCTAACAGTGACATACTGTCAAACATACAATATTTGTTTTATACTCCCTTAATTGTGAAGATTTCCACCAAACACAAGATGAGAGTAACTCTGATTTAGATGACTCTTAATTTTCTGTAATTTAATTACAGTTACTTCTGATGTGATTGCATTAAATACTATATAAATTAAACCAAAATGTAATGTCTAATGTTAAAATGTATGTTTTTCGTTCTTTCTCCCTTTAAATACTTTGGTCAATTCAAGAAAAAAATTATACAATTTTATTTTATTTATTTAAAATAATTAAAATAGCTTTTTTTAATGTGTCCTTGTATTGTTCAACTGGTTGAGGTTGATATGGGATTTAGAAAGTAGTAATGCAATACCAATATAATCTAATAAGTCTGTTGCAGATGTAATTAAGCTTGTTCTGTCTGCTTTAGACCTTGATTTATTATCAGTAATGAATGTTAAAATAGCATTGTGCAGTGTTTTTATTTTTTTAAGTACAATCAACTTGGATGTTTAAGTCATTTCAACTTAAATTACATTGAACTAACTTAAAAACAATAGTTGCATTATAACAAAAGTTATAAATGTATTAATGTCCACCTGTAATCAGTCATTTTATTCCTTAAAACTCACCAAAATGAGTTTTTTAACTTTTGTAAAAGTTTTTTTTTTCTTAAATGTTTTTGTTATGCCTTAAAATAGCTTGAATGTAACTAGAAATGAATATGTTGACATGAACTCTATGAATATGTAAATGAGCCCCGCCTCCACTCAGTTGACGATCCACTGGTTGACGATCATGGTTACAAGGTCAGAAACACCAGCGATTTCACACCGTGTTTTTGAGACTGTCTTTAAGCAGAAAATACTCAGCAATGCGGTCGACTTATGAACTTACACATGGTTTGCCTTAAAGCGTATTAAAAACACCACATAGACACATAAACAACATGAAAAACGTGTTTTTCACCACAGGGGGGCTTATTTTGATGAGTTAAAAGCAATGCAAAAACGTGTTGCCATAATGGTGTATAATTTCAGTAGTTCATTTGAACATTTTACAGGTTTAAATAGCAAAAATAATAATAATAATAATAATTAATAAATTTGAATACTTCAAATTTCAAATGCTTTATAATACAAATGCACATATGATGCCTCTTATAGCATGCATTTACTTGCTGCATATATCTAGTGTACTTTTAAGTAGAGTTTTACTACTAGTTGTTGTGCATGCCTAGACCACTAGAGGACGCAGTTTCAAACTTTTCTACAAACGTTTAAGACTAACTAGAAAAATTAGAATACGGTGCAAAAGTTCATTTATTTCAGTAATTCAACTTAAAAGGTGAAACTAATATATTATATAGACTCATTACATGCAAAGTGAGATATTTCAAGCCTTTATTTGTTATAATTGTGATGATTATGGCTTACAGATATGAAAACCTTTTCACAACATTCTAATTTTGAATTTGGGGTTTTCATATCTGTAAACCATAATCATCAACATTATAACAAATAAAGGCTTAAAATATCTTACTTTGCATGTAATGAGTCTAGTTTCACCTTTTAAGTTGAATTACTGAAATAAATGAACTTTTGCACCATATTCTAATTTTTTGTGTTTCACCTGTTTTTGTATGCATGAACAGAGGGGTATATAATTGCCACAAATATATAATTTTACAAGTGAATTGAACAGGTTTAATGACATTAATGTACACATCATCACACTAGGAACGTATGAAGGCTGTACAGGACATGTGACAGGTGGAAAGTTTACATTTACAGCATGGCACACGTAAATCCAAAAGAGCATAAAGTAAGACATTGTGTGAATAGTTGTATATAAAATAGATACAGTCGTTGATTAATAAGAGCTTGTCGTCAGATAAGGCCTTAAACATGAAGCGTATACATGCATGACATCTTTGTTGTGTTTGGTTGCACTCATTTTGAGCTTGTCTCGAGCATGCAAAAATACAGCTTAGATCTCCTCTCGAGAGATCAAATGATGTAGCATAATTGCTTCCGTGAGTCTGTTTGCTACAAAATATTGTAAACATATTATACATCAGCACCTGTAGTGTCCGCTTCGACAGTTCAACGAGAATCAATGGTCACTGGAAGGGTGAGATCAGATCAGTTTGTGACCTTTACGCATCAGTAAATGTGTAGTTGACTTGACAGTGACAGCAGCTCAGAATAATGTTCCAACACACACTTATCCGACTGACTTCATCACATTACACTCCCAGGCTGCTGTTTTAATACACTTCATCACTGGGCACTGTGAGGTCTGATGCCTTGCAATGTGATATTGCTCTTATACAACTCTTCATATTGAGTATCTGACATTTTTTTGTTGGTTGTTGCTCTGCCGAAGAAAATGGTTCCAGAAAAAGTCCTCTGGATCAACATGCTAGTGATACAGTGCAAGTGAAATGAATTCAGTGCTCTTATAAATACTCACTAGACTGCTAGTGTAATCCAATTAGTGTACCAGAACTAACTGTTGTATAGGCCTAAATATATTTATAGTTAAAAAAATAGAAAACATGATTGGTCAATGCAGCGTTCCAGTAGTGCTAATATAACATAAAGAGACAGCTATGAAGCGAAACTATGGGAAGCTTGACTACGCCACTGGATAAAAACATTAAAAAGTAAGATTATTGCGACTTTTTAATCTCACAATTATATTTTTTTTCTCAGAAGTGTGAGATATAAACTTACAATTGTGAGGAATAAAAGTCAGAATTGCAAGAAATTTTTTTTGAGATATAATTTCGCAATTGCGAAAAAAATAGTCCGAATTGGCAAAAGGAATTGTGAGATATAAACTCATAATTGCGTAAGAATTGCAAGATATAAACTCAGAATTGCAAGAAAAAAGTCAGAATTGCGAAAAAAAGTCAAAACTGCGAGAAAAAAATAGTCAAAATTGCGAGATATAAACTTGCAATTGCGAGTAAAATTGTCAGAATTGCCAAAAATAGTTTTAATTGCGATATATAAACTTGTAATAGCAAAATAGTATGAATTGCGATATATAAACTCGTAATTGCGAAAAAAGTAAGAATTGCAAGATAAAAAGTCGCAATTTTCTTTTAAATTTCTTTATTCCATGGCGAAAACAAATTTCCATACAAAACACCTTTTAGCTTATCAGAAACTTTATTTTTGTTGCATAGCAACATTCAGTCAAGTCTGGGACTGTATTTATTTTTGCAATTATCATAATAACAATTTAATAAAATATCAAAGCACCGAAATTAGTTCCAAAAGAAACCAAAACACAATCGTGTTGCTAAGCAACGCACAGACTGACAGTGGACTGATACAAAGAGGGAACTTTCAAGTTATGTTTTAGGAAATTTTTAGGAACGCTGCTTGTCCAATCAAAAATAGATATGAAGTAAAAAAAAAAAAAAAAAGATATAATTCCGGTCCTGGATGATTGATCAATCGCTAAAATATGATGCAAAACAGCATACAATCGCACAATCCTTAGTTTCGTTGCATTGCAACATTCTGTCATATCAGGGACTATATCTTTTGGCGGAATGATGGCTATTTATGACGGAAAATAATATACATAATTACAATAAAAGCAACGAAAAATAGCTCCAAAAGAAACCAAAACAGCACACATGTGGCGGATACTTGGAGCGAACTTTCCAGTGACATTTTAGAAAAACGTTATACTGCTTGTCCAATCAAACAGATATAATTAGATATATTTCCAGTCCTGGGTGAAGATTGATTACTCGCTGTAATATGACACCGACAAGAAGTGTCGTATCACTGCGCACAATCGCTAGTTTCATTGTATAACAAAGCATGACTCTTTGTGAATTAGCTTAATAAAATAACAGCTTAATTTAAATAAAATGTGCATACTATCCGCCGTAAATAGTAGTTTAAATTAAAATCGAAATTAGAATTAACGTGTCCCAAATCATAGTATGTTGAAAATGCACACTAACGGCTAATATTGCCGCGTTGGACAAGGATTCGATTAGAACTACAAACGCCAATAAAAAGTGTTACAAAAACTACAAACATGGCGGGTGTGCGGGTTTGACCGGTATCTAACCTGATGAAAATACATGTATTCAATGTTATCCACATTATATTTAATCTGCAACAACATTGTGAACATTTGTAAAGGATACGTTTGGTCATGAACCTTTAAAATGCATCATTATGCAAATTGCGAACACATGAAAAAGACCCACGACATAAAGTTACGTTTCTCTCCAAAACGCTAGGAAACTAAATAAAAATTGAATGTGGAGGATTTTAACTGACAAGATGATTGTATCACGTGACTGAGCGACAGAGCTGTCCGCAGTTATGACGAAGTAACGTTAGTTAGTCCCAATGAAGTTCCCAACTGTCATTTTCTTTTTTAATAAGCTTGAACTTGATTAGGCAGCAACTGACAGCCGTTGTTGACGTGGTTCATCACTCTCTGTTTTAACTGCGCCACTTGCTCTCTCAGCACGCTCGCCGTGGACGCGAGCTCCGTGTTCTGGTTCTTCAGAGATTTCACTTTGTCTTCCAACCGGGAAATCCGCTCGAGTTTCCTCTTGCGGCATTTCGAGGCGGCGATCCGGTTGCGCAGCTTTTTTCTCTCGGCCTTTATGCGCTCTTGCGTGTCCATGTCGATGGGGGAGAGCGGAGGACTGTCCCCGAAGCTTTGCATGTCCGGAACGGTTTGCGGTTCGTCCTTTTGCGGTTGTTGCGTCGCCATTGGGTGCGCGGGCGGCGGCGGAGGGAACGGAATCGTGTCCGTTGAATAGTTCACCGTTGTACTTCCGTACGCGTTTAAGTTCGTGTACACGGGCAGGTCCGTGGGCAAGGCGAGGTTAGAGCTGCTTGTGAGTCGGCTAAGCGTCGGTGGAACACACGGTCCGCCGTTCAGCTGGTTCTGCTTGTGAAGGTCCTCCAGGGCTTTGACGAATCCCTCCGCGAACTCCTGCTCGTCGCTCACCGACTTCGGGTAGACGAACTGCGAGGTCGGCGTGGTGGTCACCATCCCGTTAGACTGGATAATCAGCCTTTCCAGCTCCGGAGAAGCCAGTTTTAGGAGCCCCAAATCGGGTGAATTGAGAATTCCCTCGGCATCTCTCAAATCTGGCTTGAGGTTCGAGCTGTTCTGGTCGTCTAGGTTCAAACTCATGTCTTTCTTCATCATTATGCGTGATATTCCTTGGATATCCTCGTCTGGGTAAAGGCTTGTTCCCATCCTACTACACCCAGTGAAGGGTGTCCAAACGACGCATTTGAGCGCACTAGTATTTCCTCGAACGTTTATTTTTATTCCCTTGATCGATTTATGGTATTGTTTTACGGTATTGTTGTTTCTCCTTTGCACGAGAGGTGTTCTCTATGGGCGTCAGTACGCATTTGCAAGTTTTCTATCCCTAAAAATTCCATTATGTCACTTTAGAACGCTCAGATTGGCCAAAGATGACGTTTTCTTCCGGTTTCATTTGCATAAAGGGCGGCGCTCGGGCTGTCGCCACAGAGACGGCGAGTAAACGGCAAACAGTGCGGTGCATTGTGGGTTGATGTCATAGCGAACGTAGAGAGCGCGCGAGGGTGGGGACACACCAACAAGGCAAGCCTGGCTGGTAGAAAATGTTCCCTTATTTTTGAACATGTTGAAGGTCTTTGTTTGTACGCTTGATCAAGTGTTCCAGTTCCACTTTAGCTTTTTTATCTGATGGAATTATCCACACTCATGTAGAGTTGGAAATAGAGATGAATATTTCTTATTCAAGTCTTTAAACTTTATTTATTTTACAGGTTGTCCCAGTTTTCCCCAGACTTGTTGATCACACTGTACATAATATACACTTTAAATATGAGTTATGTAAATCTATAAGCGTATGTATGCACAGCCACACTCAACTTTTTAGCTTTTTTTTTTTTTTCAAGATTTATCCAAAAGTGCTAAAATTGCTATAAAAACATTATAAAAATGTTTATGAAACATAATGTTTCAACAGTATAGCCGGTGTATATTATTCAACATACTTTTAGGTCGGACAATAAAACTATAAATGCTCATAAATTGCATAATGCTTACAAGAAAGATGAAAGTCTGCAAGTGCACTCAAATACATTTTTTATTTATTTTGCACTTGCAGACTTTCATCTGCACACAGATAAATTAAAATAAGCCTATTTTCAAGATTAATGGTATTTCCAATGAATAATTCTTGCATATTATTAATATCATGCAATTAGACTTTTTTTTTTAATTAATTTAAAGTTCTTAATTCAGAATTTGAACAATATTTGAATTCAATTTGATTGAATTTCACTACTAATTTACTATTAAAGGCTTATTTTAATTTATTTGTGTGCACATGCACATGAGGACTTTCATCTCTATTGTAAGCATTATGCAATTTATAAGCATTTATAGTTTTATTGTCTGATCTAAACGTATTTTGGATGATAGCCTATACACAGGCAATGTTGCAACATTATGTTTCAAAAATTGTATATTTTGCACTTCAGTATTTGCATAATTAATGTGTCATACAAATAATATATATCAAGAGTATAACAATGGATATATGCAGGAATAATTGTTATATCCATACTTATGAAAGTAGATACTCCAAAATAATTTGTTTTTAAATGCATTTAAAACACAGCTGATGTCAAAACTACTGTTCATATTAGACTAAATGTGGATTTGGTTGCAAACTTGTTGCAGTTTAGTTGAAAATATTTATTTTATTTCCCATATGCTTATATTATTTATCACTAGTGTATTGTAAATGCATTGTTACTGCATAATGTATGCAAAATATAAATAGTCGTAAACAAAACGTTGTTGCAAAGCTGTTTGTTTGTTTTTTGCCACCGTACAAATATCACTTAATGAAGGGAAGGGAACATGGCAACTTTGTTTAGAAATCCTAATCCTGAGGGACGTGAAGATGCTTTGAAGTTAAAATGCATTCATGAATTGAATTAGCCGTGTGGATTTCTATTAATACCACTGCAGGAGGAGAGTCTGAGAAAGGAGAGCGTGGGGAAATGCGCAGATCTGAATGGGAGGCGATGACGTCTGTAGACCGACTGCATCAGAGAATAGAATCAGCATCACCATCATCATCATCCGTTGCCATGGCAACATACTGACATGGGCTCTGACGCAGAGCAGGTGAATGAAGCGGGGGTGAAGATGTGCAGAGCATGAGTGGGTGGAAGAAGAAGAACAGATGGATTTTTACCAGCAATGGAGGAGGAAACATAAGAGATAGTTATGCACACTGAAAGCCATTATTGTTTAGTCAAAAACAATGTTTGACTTTATATGCATACAATAAGGGTGTATAGCAATATATTGTGTCACAATATTTATTGAGGATAGTTCAAGATAGTTCAGAGTTTTAGTGTCAGTACTACATTAAACTACTATATATATAATGTGTTATAATGCACTGGGGGAATATTTGTGTAAAAAGCGGCCTATGTTATTTCTAATATATCGAGTCAGTGGCGGAGTGCAATCATTTATGTCTAAAATAATTCTGTATTTTTAGCTTCAGAATCATGAATACTGTCTCTTGTCCTGTGCATTTGGTTTCGCCACACAGTCCAAGTCTATTCATTTACACACACAATATAATATCAAATTTAGCATTTTAATCAACACAACATTTTTTTCTTAACCTTTTATCATATGTAAAAGGTTATCGCAATAATAATAAAAACAGGAAAAAATGTTTAAATATGTAATTTTGGTGATAAAAGATGAGTTTTAAAGATACAATTATTGTCTACGGGGGTACTTTAAAACTCAACAGGCTCAAGGGAGACAAGAGAGATGCTTAACTTCATATGAGTGTTGCTGTTGGACAGTATTTAGAAAATGAGTGACTTACACTTTATTAATGTCACATTTTGTAATGTTTGTGTTTTACTTGTGTAAATTGCCTCCCTTGAATCACCACATTTAAATAAATAAATAGCCTATATGTTTATTTGAGGTGGTGATGGCGGATAAGACACATACCTTTGGTGTGAGAGACCTGAGTTCGAGTCCACTGTGAGACACCAATTTGTCCCTGAGCAAGACACTTCACCCCTAGTTGCTCCAGAGGCGTGCGACCATGACATAGCAATTGTAATTCGCTTTCGATAAAAGCGTCAGCTAAATGAATAAATGTAAATATGCTATATGTGAGCAGATTGATTCTTGACTAAAATTATCCTCAAGGAATTGCTGTAGAAGATGTGTATGACCATTAAAAGATCCTTTTGCAATTCAGCACTTTATATGTTATATCTTGTTGGCAGCATTTTCAATGAATTTCCTGTCTACACCACCTCACTTCCTGTGTTTAGCATCATCTCAGGGCCTGAAGGAACTTCTAGTGATTATGGTAAAGTATAAACACCTCAATGGCTAGCAATTCTTTTAAAGACACAGCAACCGGCTAAAACAAACAGGGTTGGACCAGATCTCAGTTGTTATGGGTGTTGGCACTAAACCACCTATCACTCCACAATAAAGCAGGTCCATGCATGCTTTATTGCTTTATGTTTAGGCAAAGATTATTCTAAAGGGCAACAATTATTTTGCAGAGATAAATGCCTTGGTGCCATCCTGCCTAACTTTATTTAACAGCACTGTGAAGTTCATAATGTTCAACTAGATAGAAAAGTTCGTCAAGAAAAGTTTGAAAGAGTTTTTATTTTAAAAGCGTTAAGTTTGGAGTAGTTTAGTTCAGTAGTAGTTTGAAGTTTAAACTAATTTTAAAACTTAAAGTTAGAAGCCAATGGTAGCCTATACAGTCTATCTAAATCATGCTAGCAACGTGTTATGCTAGCAATGTGTTAAATCCTGCTAGCAATGTTTTTAAACCACAGACTAAAAATAGGTTAAAACATGTTAACAACATGCTAATTAACAATGTTTTAAATCACGTTAACATGTTGTCACGTTTAATTCATGTTAGAAACATGCTAGCAATGTGCTAATTCGTGTACAATAGTGTTACTAGCCTACATGATTTAGCAAGATAGATAGATAGATAGATAGATAGATAGATAGATAGATAGATAGATAGATAGATAGATAGATAGATAGATAGATAGATAGATAGATAGATGTTTCAATTTGAATTTTGACAGTTGGAGTTGTAACAGTCTTGGCTCAACTTTCGGTCAATGTAAGTCAATGGGATTTTTACGAGTATTTATCGTCTTGGCAACGTAATTATTTAGATAATAAACAAGTGTACAATATATATTTATATAATCATCTTCAAGTATTTATTATTTCAGGAACTGAATAATTCCCGAGGGTAAATACAGCCAGAGCGACAGATGGCGCTGTTGTGCACCGTTACCGCTGATCTCAGCTCAGAGACGGAGAGGACGAGAGGAAGAGTCTCAGCTCATGATGCCAGTTTGTGAAGATCTCATCTGATGGTCATTCTTCTGTTCTTGATCGAAACTCGCCTCTTTGTCAGTGATGGACCAGAAGAAGACGGTGATCGTGACAGGTAAACTGTGATAAAAATCTTGTTTGCGGAAAACGGAATGTTTCTGATGGATCATGTGGTTTTTGTTTTAGTTTTAAGAGTTTTTCTAGTGACAGCTGAGTCCGCGTCTCTTTTGTTTTGTTTTCTTGTCTTGTTCTTTCGTGTCTTGTCTTTTCTTTTCTTTATTTTCTGTGTTGATACCATGTATTTTACTATTACTGTCTATGGTACTCATGTTTTTATCATTTACCATGCTAATTTTCAGTTTTTATACTTTATTTACCATAGTACTGTTTTGGGACGTGTACCATGTAAATTTCCGGTTATGTTTGTTTTGACATTTATAACAATACTTTACTATGGCTATCTTTGAAGTATTTAGAGTCAGTGTTATTTCACTATTGTTAATATTATATTATTATAATACATTTATATTTGTATTAACATATCAATTATTATCTTGTAATTTTTAGTTTTTATTTGTTTCGTTGCATATTTCAATTAGTCAAGGCAACATTTCTGATTTTTGTTTAGTTAAAAAAAATGCATCAAATATATATATTTTGTTTCAGCTTTAGTATAAATTACTAATTAATTATTAATATAAGATATTAATTAATATACATTTAATAGCTTTAGCATTATGATGATCATCCTGTTTGTTGTAAATGACTGTATGTACTGTTGTATAATCATTTAGTACTGTCATATTTTAAAGTAACTGATTTCCATCATCATTGCACATTTAAAAACTACTTTTCTTCCAGATTGAGCTGTTAAAAATATGCAGTTACTCATTAAATCCAGTCTTAGACTCTGGACTGTTTCGATTCTGCTGACTCCAGCTTGAGTTTAAAGGGTGTAACGCCTATAAAAGAGAAGTTGATTATAATGTGAACTAGCAGGGGAGAACATTCGGCCAGAGAACATGTGTCAACTTGCACATTATTCTGCGCATCATATGACTAATTACCAAATAAATAGATTGACATGAAATATTGATTTGATTCTAAATGTTCTTTTCTTCTTCAACTGTTACTCAGTTTATTGTTATTATTCAAAATGTTTGACTGTAGATTGACACCATTGACCAATCAGAATCATATATATATATATATATATATATATATATATGAAGAGTTCAGATGCAAAAGCCTCTAAATGCCATTTGAAATTTTCTTCTTTAATGATGATTTTTATCAAACTTGTATATTTAAGTTCAGTGATTTCACTTAAATGGCAATGATAATTACCTATTAATTGTTATTTAAGTGATATTATTGAACTTAAATATACAAGTTTGATAAAAATCATCATTAAAGAAGAAAATTTCAAATGGCATTTAGAGGCTTTTGCATCTGAACTCTTCATATATATATATATATATATATATATATAAGACAGTTATGGTTGTGTTTCTGTAGGTTTCGGACCGTTTGGTGAACATGCGGTCAATGCCAGCTGGGTGGCAGTACAGGTATGATATTTGCACCTGTAGGAAATGAGCCGATGAACTATGATCTGTACTTATGTTTGTTTATGCATGACTTCAGCGTAAATCTAATCTTAATTTCAATATAATTTCATTTTTATAGCACTTTTTACAATACACAATCAGCAATGATTCTGTTATCAGTCAGTGATGAGTGTATCAAAGTAATGTACATATGGCAATATTCATACGTTATGTGGTTAGTTAAAGTCTTGTATTCAATAAAACAGACAGAATGAATGTATTAGGCAGCAGTTACAACTATTAATGATAACTAGATAAGGATATTATTAGACAGTGAGTCTGCAAGTATTGGCGGTCTGAAATCTTTACAAAGGTTGTATCTATGGTTGGAGAAGCACTGAAGCAGTAACATTTTCTTGTGTAAAATGTCCTCTTCTCAGGAGCTGGAGAAACTGGGTTTGGGTGACGAAATAAACCTTCATGTTGCTGAAGTTCCTGTGGAGTATCAGGCCGTCCAAACTCTCCTGCCGTCTCTATGGAAACAGCACCTCCCACAAGTAGCGTACCTATATCTGCTCGCAATCACACACACTCGCGATAAAACACCTAAACATTTCTCATTACCGCATGTTTGTGTTGTAGCAAATGAGTTTTTATCTGTATAAACTAGGGCTGGGTAATAAATATCGATTTCTCGATATTAATCGATTCTCATTTTTACGAACCGATATCGATTCTTAAAGTCCCCGTGAAATCAAAATTGAACCTATTTACTTTGTTAGCGCATATTACTAGTCTTGTGGTGAACAATTAATCCGTGCTAGTAAAAATATATTTAAAAAATGTTTTACCTTGGTAATCTTTAATCAAAATCTGAAAAGTTACTTCCGGTCTGGAACGGTTTCTTTTTCTGATGACGTAGGTTTCACAACTTGGGTGGGGAAACGCTTAACCACTCCCCTCAAAGCGTTAGTTTGCTATGAGCGAGAGATGGAGAGGAGGAGCGCTAGAGTAAAACCCTGCCCTCTGTTCAATATTCCGTTTCACTTGGAAATACGTCACAGCACTGGAGAAAAATCGTTTGCAACTTCCGGTTCACGGGGACTTTAAATCTCAAGGATCGATTAGTCATCCTGTTTCATTTGAATGAATGGATCATTGTATCGCGGCTGCGCGCATCCAAAAAAATCGCAATAATCTTTGTCCTTTGTTACTATTGATATGAAACAAAGTCTCAATTTTCAAATTACGTCCATTTTCTTTAGAAATTCAAAAACATAAATAGCGTTTTGTCGCTGTGGCGTGAGATCGCTCTGGAGAAGCAGCAGCGCTGATCTCTCTTCCGGCTTAATAATACCAGTCACAGCGCCAAATAAACATGAATGAGCATCTGAAAGTGTGTTATAAGATAGAGTACAACTTATCCAAATCCAGATCATGTCACATTGATTCGCTCAATCAGCCGAATCTTTCATGTATCGTCATATTTACCTCAGAAAACCCGCATAAACTCGTTAGTCAGCTAGAAAAAATAACTCTAGAGACGAGCATTTTGCTAAATATATACACCATATTACATATGCATTATAATTTTAATGTTCTTCAATATTTAATGCATGTTTGAATAAATCTGGCAAGTTTTTATGACAGCCACATTTAAATGTTTATATTTCATATAATCTTCTTATTATAAAAATAAATAAAAGTGTAATTTAAGTGTTTGTATAGCTACAAAACAGTTCATTATTACCTTCATATTAGGCTAATGAAGCCTATAGGCTACAACTAGACTCCCATAGTTTACAGCATTAGTTAGAGATTTGATTTCCTTGAGAAAATTTGCCATTTATTGGAACTGATATCCAAAATAATTGATATTGAATCTAATCGGAATAGAAATCAAATCGAATTGTGAAATTTGTGTCAATACCCAGCCCTAGTATAACCAGTGCTATCAAATCGATGAATCACATCTAACATAAACATTTGTGTGTGTGTGTGTGTGTGTGTGTGTGTCGGGGACAGTTTAAAAAAGGGAAAAAGCACTTGTGTTTTTTAAAGTTTGCATGCCTGTAACTCAAGAAGTATTAAGAATCTCTTAATATCCTTTTAGATTCTGGTTCTTAACAAACTTTTACTTTAGTTTTTTAATTTTTAAGGCCCAACATGTTTCATTTCTAGAGATATGCGGATCTCAATTTACTCCATGATTAAATTAGTCAATTATATAGATTTGTAGTGACCAAAACCCAAATATGGGTCACTTTGCATACAGCTGATACTTTAATTTTTTTTTAAAGGAATATTTTTGCAAAGTTTATTAAGTAATAAATGACTGGTTTATATGCAGATCTCTTGGCTCACGGAGCTGGTTCAGCGCACAGATCACGTGATCATATACGCATACAGTAACGGATGGGTATCCGTATAAAATACGGATGCTGCGTTAATTATTAATAAACCATTAACATAATTTTTGACAGCCCTATTAAAGGCACAATATGTACGATTTTTGGATTAAAATATCCAAAAACCACTAGAACAATGTTATATACTTTGTAAACTTGTGTACTTTACATAATTCCAAATGTTTCCAAGAATGTTTAAACCCAGAGAAATAAGCACTGGTTAATTAGATTAATTATTTTTAATGCATTAAAGCACAGAAATTAAGCATTTTTGACAGAACAGATTTTTTTTTATTTTTTTTTTTTAAAGCTTATATTCTTCTTTCTGCTCTTTCAAAGTTAGTTGTCCACGTTGGAGTTTCGGGGATGGCCACCACAGTAACACTGGAACAGTGTGGTCATAACCAGGGTTACATGCGGCTGGACAACTGCCGGTTCTGTCCCGAGTCCCGCTGCTGTAAGGAGGGAGGACCCGACTGCATTCATTCTGTCATAGACATGGAGGCGGTCTGCAAGAGAGTCAACTCCTCAGGGCTCGGGGTCTCTGTGTCTGTCTCGAAGGACGCTGGCAGGTATGGACGTTTCTCGAACACGCAGTGAAATGCTCTTTTAAACAGGACTTTTAGTGTGTAATTTTGCTGTTTGAGCAGGAAAAAGCTCAGTGTCAGTGTTTCTGTACTCGCTGAAACGCCTCCATTGTAGTCTTGAGTTTCTTCCGGGTACGAACACGTCACAATATTCCTCATTATAATAATTAATATGCAGAATAAAGGGGCGGGGCCTGGTTGAGTTGGTTAGTAGTGTGTTGAAACTGGTGGTTATGGTAAAGGGCGAGACATTTTCTAAACACACTCGAAGTGCACACTGATCCAGCCGACCAATCGGAGCGGGAGCACAGTGTGCTTTTCAGTAGGAGGGGCTTCATAGCGACAGGAAGTAAACAGAGCGTTACTGACAGACTGGTAATAATCAACATTCAAGCATATCAAGATTGTAAAAATGACATAATATGTGCAATTACAGTCATAAGTTCACTTGATTCCTTGCAGAATTTCTAAAACGAAAATCATTTTAACCTTCAGGGGTTCTTCGGGTCAATAATGACCCGAAGCGTTTAAATAAAAAAATGTTAAAAATTCGTAGCTTCATCGGAATGGTCCGAAACTTGGTGACTTTAATGGTACTTGGTATATGAACACCCAAAAAAATTGGGGACAGGTTTTGAAAAGTCTAAGTGGTCGTAAAAAATAGTCACACTCAGGACCCGCATAGGAAATGAATGGGAAATTGGCAAAAATGTGAATATACTTTTTTTTTGAGTTTTTTTTGTGCGTACAATCTACAAATCAGCTACGATCTTGAAAAAAGCACACAACAGTGAAGGGGTGAATCTATAAAACATCAAGAGTGCAAAACAGACACATCCACACACACAAACACACCTTTATACACAAACACACCAAATGCATTTTTAAAAAGCTCAGTTTGTCCACGAAATGGCATCCATCTAATTTCAAAAATTGCTTTTATGAGGCCTAGGCTTGACTCCAAAATGAAAAATTTTCCAAAATTTTTTTTTTAAATGTTTAATATTTTTTTTCTATTATATTCAATGGGGGAGAATTTGGTCATAATTATTGCATTAATACTAATTATATATTTTTTTTATTTTTGAAATTTTCTCAAAACACCAAAAAAGAAAAGAAAAAATATTATAAAAAACAAGTAAAAAAAAAATTTGGATTTTCTTTTTTAAATATGAATCAATTTTGACCCGAAGGCCCCGAGTGTGACTGTTAAACGAAGAACCCCAGAGGGTTAACAAAATAAAGAAGGATCATTAAAATTTCATGTGATATTTGCATATATTTCACTTAACAAATGTTTGCGTATAGTCCACAAGACTTTTTTTTTTAATCGAGCTGGTCAAAAGTTTACATATGCTAGATACTTAATGTCATTGATAAATAATTAAAAATTTTTGCATTTTTATGATTTTTCTTAAAATGATTACGATTTTGTTGATTCTGCAAGGTATATGTGAACTCATGACCGCAAATTGTATGTGTGTTTTGTACTGTATGTTCTCATTGTATTGTATCTGCGTTTACATGGACACATTTAGTTTCATCCAGATGATGAATCCGAACATAGTGTTTACATGAACGCTAAATAAATTGATCGGGTTTATATGTCACAAGCTTCAAATTGGATTTGATCTGTTGACATGCTCACACTGCACCAATATAGAGCTGTTAGCGCATTATAACCAGCATTTGCTTCATATTAATCAGGTTTAATATTTATCTATTTTGGGTCCTAGACGACGATTTTAGATTAACACAACAATATATTTAACAAATACAAATTTTAAAATTTCCTATATATTCTTCTCACAACATATATGGAGACTTTTAATAATAAAATAAATAATATAATTATTTTTTAATAATAAATAATAATGTATTATTAAATAATAATATTTATTATTCAGTATATGAAGAGTTCAGATGCAAAAGCCTCTAAGTGCCATTTGAAATTTTCTTCTAGAATGATCATTTTTATCAAGCTTGTATGTTTAAGTTCAGTAATTTCACTTAAATTGCAATGAAGATTACCTATTAATTGTCATTTAAGTGAAATTACAGAACTTTAATACATAAGATTGATAAAAATGATCATTCTCGAAGAAAATTTTAAATGGCACTTAGAGGCTTTTGCATCTGAACTCTTCATATAATAAATATTATATATTATATAATATTATTATTATATAATAATAATTATAAATAATAATTGTGTTATTACATAATAATATGTTTGTTTCTGAAGGACAGAAATGATTGTATTCCAGGTCTTTATGGTTTATGCAGACTAGTGCACTGATGTTATATTGAATAAAGAGACGCGTTATATAAGCATCCAGTCCATATTAGCCAATATTTCAAACTACACTGATCTCACTTCTACAGTCAGAGGTCATAATCAGACAAAACCCTCCTAAAGGGATAGTTCACCCCAAAATTAAAATTAGCCCATGATTTATTCACCCTGATATATAGAAATATGTCCTGGGTCTTCCAAGCTTTATAATGGCAGTTTAACCAGTCATAATTCACCATTTCTGTCATTGCAATATGCATAGAACTTTCCAGTTTCGGTTTTCAATCCGATCAGGTGTTTACATGTCCTATCGAACGAATTAATTAATTTTGATTTGAAATTAATTTCAAAGTGAACTGTCCCTTTAAATGTATAATTACAGTGTAACAAAGACCCCATCCCCCATCCTCTTTCCTCAGGTATCTGTGTGACTACACCTACTACACGTCTCTGTTTCTGGGCGACGGCAGATCTGCGTTTGTCCATGTTCCTCCTCTGGGAAAACCGTACAGCGCAGAGGATCTGGCTCGCGCCCTCAGAGCCGTCGTTCTGGAGATGCTTGAACTGATGGAGCAAAACAAGGGAAAGAAACACTGTCTGCACCACCAGTGAGAGTCTCACACACTCTTGTTTGGATTCAAGAGCTCATGCACATTTGAAGACTTCGATATTTTAACTTGTGTGCTACGTACACGGAGCATTCGGCTGGTGTGAGAGTCGACTCGTGTGCTAAACTCAATCCTGGGCTCAAATCATTAAGAAAGCACTTTAATGGGGTATACTTGAAACATGCAGAGATTTGGTATTATGCATAATGTGAAAACCGTGTCGAAACTATAGTATGTCTATTTCTCTCACCGTCGTCTTGTTTTAAATATTCGTTTTTTAACAGATTACGTGCTAACGCTTTACAATAAGGTTTCATTTGCTAATACTAACATGAACAATACATCTACAGCATTTATTAATCTTGGGTGATACATTTTTAAGCTCAAATGTTGAATCTTTAAATGCACTGTGAACTAACATGAGCATTGTTATTAACTATCATGAACAAATGCTGAAAACAGTTAGTGCTCATTGTAGGGCTGTCAAAAGAGTAATCGCGATTAATCGCATCCAAAATAAAAGTTGGTGTTTACATAATATATGTGGGTGTACTGTGTATAATTATTATATATATATATATATATATATATATATATATAAATACACACACATGCTTGTATATATTTAAGAAATATTTTCAAGTATATAGATTTATATATAATTTATATTATATATAAATATAAAAATGTTATATATAAATATTTTTTTCTTAAATATACATGCATGTGTGTGTATTTATATATAGGCTATACAAAATAATTAGGCTATACACAGTGCACCCACATATATTATGTCAACACAAACTTTTATTTTGGATGCGATTAATCGTTTGACTGCCTTGGCTCATTGTTAGTTAATGCATTAACTAAACCTTATTGTAATGTGTTACCAATTAAGTGTGTATGTAGCGTTTCAAATCAGGGTTTTTATAGTTAACAAAACTAAAAACATAATTTAAAATATCGGTGAAAACTATAATCTCAATGACAGTATCATTTGCAGCTTTCAAAAATACCCCAAACACACACTGGGCAGGGAGTATGAGCACCTCAGCTTATTTGATCACAGACTACAGAGCAGGTGGAAAGGCTGGTTTAAAATGACGACGAAGTAAAAACAATGTTTCGGCTTCTGGACAGTGATATAAGGACGTAATAACTATGTCTGTCTGGCTATTAAAGTGCCAAAGTGAGTAATCAGACTTTTAGGATACATGCATCACTCCTAACTGTACAATCCAAATGTGTTTTTCACCATTTTAATCCTTTAATGTACAGGGTCTAAATCTGATGCCTTTTGAGTAATCAAGGTCTATTGCTATCTGTGCTAGCTGTGAAGACATCAGAGGTTTGGCTTTTGTTAATTATACGAAATGTGAAGTCGTGAGATGATTGTAAGGTGATGTCTGTCTTCTCTCAGTGGATGTTGTTGGAGATGTTCTTCTTATATTGCTTTCTTACTCTTTGCAAAATGCTGGAATTTTGGACTATGTAGAATTTTGGCCCTGTACTAAAATAACTGCTGATTGACAGTTAATAATTACATTACATAACATTGCACATTGTATTGCATTAAATTACATTATTCATTGCATGACTTTATACATTGCATTAAATTACATTGCATTGCATGACATTATACATTGCATTAAATTATATTGCATTGCATGACATACAATTATTACATTAGATTATACATTACATAGCATTGCATTACATTATACATCACATTATACATTGCATTGCATTAAATCACATTAAATGACATTATACATTGCATTACATTATCCATTATATGATTTTATAACAAGTGATTTGAATTGCATATGGTTTTAATTTTCTTTCTTTAGTTTGTTTTTCTAAGATTTTTACTGGAATTTGAGTTATTAATTACAACGTACTGGACCAAACAGATAATGCTGTGAATCTTCATTATTTTAATGTTGCCTAAAAACACTGTTATTTTCAGCATTTCCTTATTTCCACTGGTCAGTTTTATTGAATTAAGTGTTCTGACAAGTGTATACTTTAATATTCCCACATTCTGGTGGACGCTGTTGTGTTTCCTAATTATGTTTGTGTTTCCTTATTCTTCCACTTTTTTATAAACCGTAGCTCTTAATAAATGATTTCTGCCTTATTTAATTGTTTTTTCATCTTAAATTCACAAAATGTGTTTTTCATGTTGTAAAATGTAACAAAATTTATTATCAGCATATCGTATTATAAAGATAGAGGCCTATTAATATAAGTATGTTTACAATGAAAATGCGCATTAAGAGGTCCAAATATTTCAGGTTTTTCACTCTTTATTCACCTTTTGATGAAGTCAGATACATAAAAACAAATAATTGATAATTACACATATTGACGGTTATTACATATTATTAGGTCGTTAAAACGTAATGCATTTAAATTTATCAATGGATTTATTATTTTTAATAAAACTTCAGGGCACAACCCATTCACATATATACTGTCTTTATTCTGCAAAACCAAAATATTTTGCGCAAGGCAAGTTTATTATAGCACATTTCAAGTGCTTTACGCAGAAAGAAATTAAAATAATCACAAAATAAAAGAGATATACAGATAATACAGTTATAAAAGGCGTAAGATGATGGATAGATAAACTTCTCATCTGGCAAAACCGGTGTATCATTTTTCACAGCTCCCAATTTTACTGTTAGATTTTCCCATGGTGATTATAAACAATATAATATTTCAGAAAGAGCAGGACTTCTATTTCTAGACGATGTGTCATTGAGAGAAGCTCTAAAATGACAGCAAAATGTTGACAAACGAGAGCTTTTCCTGTAACAACAGCAAACGTGTGTACACGTCAGCGGCACTGTGCGCTCTACGTCGGTTGCGCTCGCCCGTGTCGTCACCGTGCGTCGCGCTCTCGAGTGGGAGTCGAATCTTTCTCCGGAATCGTTTGCTTTCATTTCTGCACGAGCCCATCGCGCGCGCCGTTTCCTTCTCTTCGCTTCGAATCAAAACAAACGTCGCCCGACGCGCTTCGGTCGGTTATTCTCCCGTATCTCGGACGGATTATTCGGTGTTTTCTGTGAAATAAAGGCGGTCAATAGAGCCGGATAAAGATGAGTGTGGAGGCGTACGGGCCGAGCTCGCAAACGCTCACCTTCCTGGACACGGAGGAAACGGAGCTTCTCGGGGCCGACACGCAGGGCTCCGAGTTCGAGTTCACCGACTTTACATTGCCCAGCCAGACCCAAACCCAAGGCCAGACCCAGAGTCAGCTCGACAACCAGGTAACATTATAAACGCTTAAAAACACACAAACGAGCTTTAAATCAGCCGGGCTAGAACGCGTTTGAGTCCAAATATGGCGAGCTAGCAGGCGTTAGCCGCGCGGTAGCGTTAGCAACGATAGAGCAGGCCGCCTGCAAGAGAGAGAGAGTTGTCAGAGGGACTTTTGTCAACTACATTAATGTTTTAACTAATTTTATATACTAATAAGTTCAATCAAATATACTATCTTATATGTTATTATTGATGGTGAATGTGTTATGTCAAATAGTTTGTTTTGGTTGGTTAGCTACGGATCCCAGGTGTATTTTCTTACTTTCTGAGGGACTTTTGTGAACTACAGTGGCGTTAGTAATCTAGATTTCTTAATATATTAAACAGCACTGTTTAATATATTAAGAAATCTAGATTACTATTTACAGATATCTTGAGTTGGTTACAGCTGTCAGGTGTGTTGTCAGATATTTGTTTACTATATTGATGTTATTATAATGTAGTTTTGCCGCTGATGTGGGGATTTATGTGTTTTCAAGCATACGTTATTATATAATTGTGCACCGTATTTGAGCATTTATGTGGTATTTTAGGGCTTGTTTATGTAAGTAGTTGCTTCTCATAATGTGTTATTGTGTTGTGTGTTAAGTTACACTGGTCTCAAATGAATATGTTTGAGGTTTTAGTATGAGTGTTTCATTATAAGGCTTGTTTTGGTCAGGTAAGTTAGATGTTTTGGTGTGTTTAAAGGTGAATGATTCAGCTATATTGTTTAATGTTTGCTCTAATAATATGTTGCAACAGGTTTTTTGTGCATGAAAGGTTAGTTCATCCAAAAATGAAACAAATTATCCTATAATTTACCCAAGCCATCCTAGATGTATATGATTTTCTTATTTCAGCCAAACAATTTTTTAAGTGATATTAAAAAATACCCAAGCTTTATAATGGGAGTGAATGGAACCTGAGTTTTGGAAGCCTAAAAAAGCACATCCAGGGTGTTCATAAAATCTTCTGGAGCAAAACAATGCATTTTAAAGAAAAATATCCATTATTTAACTTTATAAACTATAATCACTGGCTTCCGATAACGGCCGTAAGCGAGTCTAGTTCCAGCGGAAGACTGGATGTTGGATGTTTTCCCTCCAGAAGGCTTGGAGCCGTGGATTGATGCGCTTTTTTAGGCTTCCAAAACTCTGGTACCATTCATTCCCATTATAAAGCTTGGAAGAGCCAGAATATTTTTTAATATAGCTTACAAAAATTGTTTGGCTGAAAGAAGAAAGTCGTATACATCTAGGATGGTGAGTATCATGGGTTAATTTTCATCCTTGGGTAACTATATGAGGCAGCAGAGCAAATTTCATTGTTTTAGTAAATCAAGTGTGTGTTTGTTTACGCTTGATTTAAGAGCATTTGTGCTGCAGTTTCCTGCTGGTGTAAGATGCAGATGTGTGTGATTTGAGCATTGTGCAGTGGATTGAATCTCCTGTTTCACTTTTGTGCTATTTAAAGATTTGTTTTGCAGAAATTGTGTTAAAGTGAAATGTGTGTTTTTAGGTAAACGGGCCTGACGGAGTTCTGCCCAACGGAGAAGATGCAGTGGTGAAGACCAGCCAACTTCTGGCCGAGCTGAACTTTGAAGAGGATGAGGAAGATACTTACTACACTAAAGATCTGCCCGTGCACGCCTGCAGGTACTGAATTCGATGACGATGATACTCCTGCCCTGATCTCACGTGCCTTAATTATGTGTCTATAGCTGTGAGAGATATACAGGTGAAACTCGAAAAATTATAATATCATGCAAATGTTCATTTATTTCAGTAATTTACCTTAAAAGATGAAACTAATATATTATATAGACTCATTACGTGCAAAGTGAGATATTTATTTATATTTATATTTATTCAAAGCCATAATCATCAACATTATAACAAATAAAGGCTTGAAATATCTCACTTTGCATGTAATGAGTCTATATAATATATTAGTTTCACCTTTTAAGGTGAATTACTGAAATAAACAAACTTTTGCACCATATTCTAATTTTTCGAGTTTCATCTGTAGGCCGTTGCATGATTTCATTCTCTGATCACTCACAGCATTATTTGTATATGACACTTTGCTGTAAAATTGACAGTTTCAATTTCCAATTGGACAATTTCCCTGGAAACTGCAGTCGGCCAATCATTTATACAAACAAACTCCCACAAGGCTAGCATGACCCTTCTGATTGTACAATGCACATTATGCCGTATTTATGTAGGTCATTGTAGTTATTTTATCAGTAAGATTTTAGGTTAAAACGACTGTGTAAAGAAATTTACAGATTATTTAACTTTAGACTTTTATAGCGTTTATAAAGATTTCTATTTCAAATAAATGCTGTTCTTTTGAATTTTCTATTCATCAAAGAATAAATCCTGAGAAAATTGACCATGTTTTTCACAAATATTTTTCCACGATTATTTTTTTTTCTTTGAGCAGCAAATCAGCATATTAGAATGATTTCTTTTGACTGGAGTAATGATTTAGCTTTGCACCACGGGAATAAATTTGATTTTACAGTATATTGAAATGGAAAAGTTATTTTAAATTGCAATAATATTTCACAATACTGTGTGTTTAATGTAGTAAATGCAGCCTTGGTTGAGTATAAGGCAAGGCAAGGCAAGTTTATTTATATAGCACATTTCATACACAATGGCAATTCAAAGTGCTTTACATAGAAGAAATTAAAATAATCAAAAGAAATCAGAATAATTAAAACAGTTTAGAATAAAAAATAAGAAATAATAAAAAATAAAAATTATGATAAAAATAAAATACAGTAAATTAAAACCATTTAGAATAAAATGAAGTGCAGTAACAGTCGGACGAACAGTGGCACAGTGCTCATTCAGTAAATGCACAGCACAGCTAAACATATAAGAGACTTCTTATAAGAGACTTCTTTCTTACGGGAGTGTGTGTCAGTGTATTACTAGTATGCTACAGTAATCATTCTGTGGGCTGGTTTTTGTTTTGCATGTTTGTAGCTACTGTGGCATCCATGATCCAGCATGTGTGGTTTACTGCAACACCAGCAAGAAATGGTTTTGCAATGGCCGGGGCAACACCTCTGGCAGGTGAGTCCGCCAATTAGATTACGTTTGTGTTGTCAAATTCAAAAGCATTGTTAACACTTAAAGGCTGATGTCTCACTTGTCGTCTTAGTCATATTGTGAACCATTTGGTGAGGGCCAAATGTAAGGAGGTGACGCTGCATAAGGACGGGCCGCTGGGAGAGACGGTTCTCGAATGCTATAACTGCGGCTGCCGTAACGTCTTCCTTCTCGGCTTCATCCCGGCTAAAGCAGACTCTGTCGTGGTGCTTCTGTGCAGGTAAAATTCACCACTCACTCGCAAACTGCTGTTTCTGTGGATAAATTCATCACAGGAGTTCATTTTGAAAAATATACTGTTTCTAATTGCTTGATTGTGTCTTTTATGGTATGTTTAAGACATAATCTGTAAGCTTTACAAGGTTACCTTAAAGGATTAGTTTACTTCAAAATGAAAATTGTCATCATTTAGTTGTTTCAAATAGAGCCAGACCGATATTAGTGCATCACTGGATCATTATTACCGATATTATCGGACGATATTAGACATTTTCCAAACTATAGGTATCGGCAGTTATAACGGCCGATAAATTAATATTTCAAAAATAAAATAAAAACGGACGAAACACGCTTAAATCATCTCTCCTTGGCCTGTTAAATTGAAAATGTATGTTTTACAATTTGCAGTATGACATTATGTATTGGTAAATTATAGCTCATTATAGACTAGCTAACCTGACATTGTAATTATAAGGTAGCTTATAAGGCAATGTAGAGACTAATTATTATTTTATTTATCAGAACTTTAATATATTTTGATGTTTTCGGTTCTGTTGTGACAATAAAAGAAACAAGTTTCTTTTTAAAATGCTTTATCATATTATTTTAGTTAAAACTCATAGATGACTACAAATAACTATGTTAGGGAAATCTGTTAATGTTTTGTTGTGCGTTTCTGGGAAAAAAAAAAAAAATAGCGGCCGATATATCAGATTTTAAAACCAACAAATATTCGTATCGGTATCGGCCTTATCAGTCGGGCTCTAGTTTCAAACCTGTATGAGTTTCTCTCTTCTGCTGAACACAAAAGAAGATATTTTGAAGAATGTCAGTAACCAAACAGTTGTTGGACCCCATTGACTTCCATAGTATTTGTTTTTCCTACTATGGAAGTCAATGGGGTCCATCAACTGTATGGTTACTGACATTCTTCAAAATATCTTCTTTTGTGTTCAGCATAATAAAGAAACTCATACAACTTCATTTTGACCTGAACTATTCCTTTAAGGTAATTAAACTGTTAATATTGAGTGACTAAACTCTTTCATGTGTGAAGGTACTTACTGAAAATGAAATGGGAAAGTCCCCAATGTTGCTCGTATTTAAATGTTTACACAATGAAACTGAACAAGAAACTTTTGCACTTTATGTGCCTCGTGTGCTAGCATACTTGCTTTTAATATGCTTATGAAATGTAGATAAATGCACACATTTAATTTTTATGAATTATATAAGTGTAATATCTTTTTACTCAATAGTTGTATACATAAATGCATACATTTACTCGCACCACTTGAAGCTGTGAAACCACACAGTGCATGTTGTTGAGGGTGTTTCTCCGTCTCATGGGTGTGTGTGTGTGTTTGTGTGTTTAGGCAGCCGTGCGCGAGTCAGAGCAGTCTGAAGGACATTAATTGGGACAGCTCTCAGTGGCAGCCGCTCATCCAGGACCGTTGCTTTCTGTCCTGGTTGGTGAAGATCCCATCCGAGCAGGAGCAGCTGAGGGCCCGTCAGATCACGGCCCAGCAGATTAACAAACTCGAGGAGCTCTGGAAGGTGCAGCGATTCTCATCTTTCTAGGGATGCACCGAAATGTCGCATTTTGGCCGAAAAATAAAAAAAGTCGAAAATATGCCGCGATCAGGTTTCACTCTAGTACAACATTTTTAGGAACTTAACTGTGCGCTCACACCAGACACGAATAGCGCGTCAAATCACTTTGTGTTGACCACTTTGTGTTAATTTGTGCGTCAAGAGTGAAACTGACACGCGTAAAAACAAAAGTTTTAAGCGAAATTTCCGCGCGTCAGAATCGAAATCTGTTGGCGGCCATGGGTTGAGGTCACCGGGTAAATCTTATTTTTTCTTTATTATTTTAAATGATTATTTTTTTTTCTTATTTTAAATCTTATTTTGGCATTTTTTTCTCAGAGCAAATCATCGCGCAAACAGTTTTCAGCACTAGTTTCTGTCTGACGTGTGCTCTTCGTCGGGTATTGGCGCGCGTGCTGTTTTGCGTCATTTCCGGTTCGTTTTATCGCGTGATTTTTTTCAAAACATGGTTTGTAGACGAAATAGAATCATTGGGTGACAGAGTTTAAAATTTAAAATAAGAAATTAATAATTATTTTTCGGCCAAGGTCATCCAGACGTTTCGGTTTCGACCCAGATTTTGGTGCATCACTACATCTTACATATGAAATGAAAACACAACAATGCAGAACTGTAGTTTTGAGCATCCTAATCTTCTATCGTGTTTGTAGGAAAACCCAACAGCGACCCTGGAAGATTTGGAGAAACCTGGAGTGGATGAGGAACCTCAGCACGTTCTGCTACGCTACGAAGATGCCTATCAGTACCAGAACATTTTTGGTCCACTGGTCAAACTAGAGGCTGACTACGACAAGAAACTCAAAGAGTCCCAAGTACGAAAACCTTTCTAAGTGAACTAGGGGGTGCAACTGTTGCCCATCCATTTCTGCTCTGTTAATTCTGGAAGTATTTTTCAATTTTTTTAATTTTTTTAGACATTAAAAAAAAAAAAAAAAGTTCTACGCCATGAATAAAATCAACTAGCTCTGAGATGAATCTTAAAATTGTTTGAAATACAAGTGTCAAGTGAAAATCCAAACAAAAAGACAAATCAAGATCAAGACAATCAAATCATCTCTTTACATCTGAGTCTTGAAACGTTATACATTGCGTTATTGCAACAATAAAAAAAAAATAGAAAATGTTGAAGTTGAAATATCTTTAATGTCCCCAAGGGGCAATTTAGTTCACAACAGGTAGCAAACACATACACATTTACACAAAAACAGATAAAAACATGAGATAATAAATAGATAAAAACATAAATAACATTTAAAAACATAAATAACAATGGATGGGGATTTTTATTTCGGGAACAAGAATATTGCACTTTATTTGCAAGAAAAAAGCGATAGATGGACGTTCAGGTTTTTTCCTTGTAAATGAGTTTCTTTCTGGTAAAGAGAGGTTGTTTATAAGTGGAATAAATCATATGCGTGTCTTTAAATGCGTTTTTTATTCTGCTGCTAATGTTTTCTCTTTGTCTTTTACTGCAGACTCAAGACAATATAACTGTGAGGTGGGATTTGGGACTGAATAAAAAGCGGATAGCTTATTTCACTCTGCCCAAGACGGATTCAGGTGGTAATATTCACTTTCAACATCTTCTGTGTCTACCAGTGGTTCATATCCATCCCATCCCTAACACCGTGTCCCATGCATCCCTCATCGATGTGTGCACGGACATGTCTGCCCGAGTGTGTGTGTGGCGCGTGCATGTGTGTTTGTGTTGCTGTAGTGTGTGTGTGATGGATATATAGCTCTATTTTTGTTATTAGAACATAAATCGGGAAGATGTGGTTTATCTGACGGTGTTTTCTCTGTGGTGGTGATTTTTATCAGACATGCGACTGATGCAAGGAGACGAGATCTGTCTGCGCTATAAAGGAGACTTGGCTCCACTCTGGAAAGGGATCGGACACGTCATCAAAGTCCCGGACAGCATCCTTTCAACGAAGATTATCCAACTGGCTGCTGCAAAATGAAAACTATTATTAGATATTGATCTATTATTAGATAGAATTGATGATTTGTAAGGGTGTCACGACCGAAATTAAGTCACAATCTCAAACTTCGAATTAAAAATGGAATCGTCGATTCTGCCACGCCCCCATGTGATGTCCGGTCGGCGTGTCAAGCGTAAAAAAGTTTCCTATAAAGATATAAAAGATAAAAAAATATTATATTCTAAGCAATTTATGTTGTTAATAAATGTTTTAAATTTGGTCAGATATTATATTGCATAAAAGTCTAGTCTAAAAATGGTATAGCGACCTGTGCTTTAAAAAAAATAAATGTAAAAATCGAGAATCGAATCGAACTGTGACCTTTGA
The DNA here is from genome assembly GCF_016745375.1 of Pimephales promelas. Next base: position 471,805 of record NW_024121125.1, read on the forward strand.
ATCGAAAATTAAATCAAATTGAAGATTTGGAGAATCGTGACACCCCTTTTGATTTGATAAGCAACCATATCAACTGCATAGGGTGTAATTTTTTTTAAAGTATCAGGTTTTGGTGAAATGCTGGCATTAGAAATTTTAATCAGGGACAGTATATTTCATAGTAGAGCCAGACCGATATATCGGCAGACTGATATTATCGGCCGATATTAGCGATTTTCCAAAATATCGGTATCAGCAGTTATAATGGCCGATAAATGAATATTTCAAAAATAAAATAAAAATGCACGAAACACGCTTGAACCATGTCATGAGTGTTGGAGTTGTATAGTTTGTCCACCAGAGGGCACTACACCGTTCCTGTTGGCAACACTCGTTGAGTTGGTCACGAGACATACATTGTTGATTAACAATTAAAAGATCATCCCCATCAGTTCTCTTAACTCAAATAAGTGACAAAATTTGTGACTATCATGTCCAGTTTTGCTGCTGTTAAATAAGCCGAGAGTGAAGCGGAATTAGCTAGTAATAGTTACGTTACGTTGTTACAGTGTAGTTGACTGACTGTCCTTTTAACTTTTGATGTGACTGAACTATTTCTTTAATAGCGTGTGACAGTTTTAGCAATGAGACGTATCATCTCTCCTCGGCCTGTTATATTGAAAATGTATGTTTTACAATTTGCAGTATGACGTAATCCATTGCTAAATTATGGCTCATCATAGACTAGCTAACCATAAAGCTAGCTAATGCCAGCTGTTGCGACAATAAAAGAAACAAGTTTCTTTTTAAAATGCATTATCATATTATTTTAGTTAAAACTCATAAATAACTACAAATAACTAATGTTAGGGAAATCTGTTGATGTTTTGTTGCGCTTTTCTGAAATTAAAAAAAAATATCGGCCAATATATATCGGAATATCGGATTTTAAAACCAAAAAATATTTGTATCGGTATCGGCCTTCAAAATCCTTTATCGGTCGGGCTCTATTTCATAGGATCATAATTGAAACCACTCAGATGCATAGCAAAATTCTCAACATGTTGGCATTGTGACAGTTTTGCAAACACCTAACACAGTATATCAGCAAAATCACTGTTTTGATTTACAATGGACAAAAGTATGATACAGTTGATTCTTTAACGAGATTGTGTCAGATTATGGAGATGAGATTGCCATCGAGCTGCGCAGCAGTGCAGGGGCTCCCGTGGAGGTGCCGCACAACTTCCAGGTGGACTTCGTGTGGAAGTCGACATCTTTTGACCGGTTAGTCCCACTGTAACGTTTTAATGCTTTCTTTTTTCTTTTCTTTTTTTAAGTAAACAATACAAATAAGTGCATTAAAAAACACAACGGTGAAGGAAACAAACATATAAACCAATATAAATGTGAAAAAAAGCAAGTATCGGACCAATAAACTAGTTGATGACAAGCAAGATTGCATAATACAAGAGAAAACAAATGAGCCAACAAATATGCAAACAACATAAAACAGAGGGCAATACGAATGAACCGGTCTCCCTTACATACACATATAGACACATTGTATAATTTAATGCTTTCATTAAATAGTCCATCCAGTCGTTTCCATTTGTTTTGTTGCATTTAAACAGTGCTTATTTGCTACCTGCATGTGGTTAAATGTCATTGAGATACTATTTTTATATTTTCCATTTTTATTTTCGTTTTAAAGTTTAGGTTAAATTAAAAAAAAAATGTGTCTAAAGTTTTTTTTATTAATTTTATTTGTTACTTAAAAACACTTATTTTATTTCACATATCATATTTTTGTTTTAGTTTAGTTAACTATAATAATAACATAATAAGCAAAATTGTTTATATAGCACTTTTCAGGTGTAAAATGCACTTCAAAGTAGGGGTGTGCGATATGACGATTTTTAATCGTGGACGATTAAAATGTCTCCACGATCTGCTTTTGAAGAAATATCGTAGTATCGTGTTACAGTGCATTCCATCAGTTCAGTTCTGGCGCCTCCGTCTCTCAACTGTACAACGCTACACATGATCACACGTTAAGGAATAGGTACGGGACACTGCAATTCACAAAAGTTCATTATTTGCATAAGCCTTGCTGGTTAAACATTTAATTCACGCGCTGATGCGCTGTTCTAACGTGCGCTTTCCTGACCGCATAACCCCCGACACTCACAGGCACTAGAAGTCTGTCAAACAGCGCCTGAATACTGGACTAAGTTATCTCGAGTCTTATTAAGCTAATACTGTTAAATACACACAATGTTTACATAAACAGGCTATGTCTAAAGTGAAAGCAAACATTTGAGAGAATATCTGGTGTAATATGCGTCTATATTAAACGCGTCGCGTGCTGGTCTTAAAGCAACAGGAATAAATAGTAGCCTACTGCCGCTTGTCCTTAAAGGGATAGTTCACAAAAAAAAAAAAAAAAAAAAAAAATCCGTCATTATTTACTCACTCTAATGTTGTTCCAAACCTGTATTAATTTCTTTCTTGTGCTGAACACAAAAGACAATTTTTTTTTAATGTGGGTCTATCTGAAAAAATAAAGCACTATTTATTTAATATGAATATTAATTTGTGTAATGTTTATCTTGTCTTATTTTTTTAATAACAAAGAAAATAATGACAAAGATTTTTATCTTCGCCACTGGCCTAAATGTGTGGCTTTCTTTATCTTTTGTTACCTAAGGCTTTGTTTTTAACATAGGGACATTAGTTTGGCTGTAATGAACAGCCACTTGCAAAATATTAAAACAAATCGTGATAAAAAATCGTGATCGTGATTTTCCTAAAAAAATCGTGATATGATATTTTTTCCATATCGCCCACCCCTACTTCAAAGTGCTTTACATAAAAATCATATAGCCATATCAACGACAACATCATATTCAATAAAAACGTGCATCAAACTTAAAAAAAAAAAATGCAACATAGTATAAAATACTAAAACATATGAAGGACAAACATAAAAGTAATCAGCTTTTTGATAAAAACATCAATCACTCATCTATAAACATTATTAGATCCATCGGCATGACGACAAGTTCCATAATTCAATGCGTCGTCAACCGACACCTTTGTTATTGTAAGAGGTTAGCGACCCATAGCGGCGAAAAAACTTACATATTGTAGCTTTAAGTTTTGTCTTTTTCACAAAAGGTTATCGTATGACCTTACTTGATGCATGAGTCTTATCAACATATTTTTATGGATATATTTTTTTTAAGCTTGATGCTCCTGATTATTTGTAATCACATGTGGGAAATCAGTTTAATTTTCAAAGTGGTCTAATGATCTGTGAATCTAGTGAATCAGCTTTTTGTTTATCACGTCATGAAGAATGCAGAGCGCCCTGAAGACGTTTGCTGTGGATGAGACCTCGGTGTCTGGCTACATCTACCACAAGCTGCTGGGTCACGAGGTGGAGGACGTTATCATCAAATGCCAGCTTCCCAAACGCTTCACTGCGCAGGGCCTGCCGGACCTCAACCACTCGCAGGTACAGAGCTTCCCAGACTCCCCTTCACCTCATTCGGCCATTTGAAACTCCTGTTGTTCTGGCCCAATATATTATGTTAAAGGTTATGCTTTGAACTAGGCCTCCTTCACTTAACCTCTGTACAGATAAAACATGATCAAAATGACTCCAGTTCACGTGGATCCGCGGAAATGACCAAATAAACTTCAAATAAAAGCCGAGTCCCAAATAGACGCCCGTCTCTTTTACACGCCTGGTTTGGGTAAATAAAAGCCGGTCTCAAATAGACGCTGGGTCTGTTTTTTAGTTTCGGTTTGTATTTAATCTTCTAAAACCCATCAGATCGTTCGCCAAATCAAATTTTTGTCCCGCCGAAGCCTATTTTGATGGGTGAGTGATGTAGAATAGAAACTGTTGTGCTTGATAGGACACATACGAGCAGAGACTCTCACATCGTCAGACAACACGAGTGCTGTCTCTCTCTCCCTCGTGCATTTTAATAAAATCAATTGACACATAGTAAGAGATCGGAAGACTGCTGTTTCATGTAGAGCATTTGGACATTTTTAGACATTAGAGACTC
>NW_024121125.1:476365-561508 GCF_016745375.1 Pimephales promelas
AATTACTAGATAAGGATAGTATTAGACAGTATTGGCGGTCTGAAATCTTCACAAAGGTTGGAGAAGCAGTAACATTTTCTTGTGTAAAATGTCCTCTTCTCAGGAGCTGGAGAAACTGGGTTTGGGTGACGAAATAAACCTTCATGTTGCTGAAGTTCCTGTGGAGTATCAGGCCGTCCAAACTCTCCTGCCGTCTCTATGGAAACAGCACCTCCCACAAGTAGCGTACCTATATCTGCCCGCAATCACACACACTTAGCGATAAAACACCTAAACATTTCTCATTACCGCATGTTTGTGTTGTAGCAAATGAGTTTTTATCGGTATAAACTAGGCCTGGGTAATAAATATCGATTTCTTGATATTAATCGATTCTCATTTTTACGGACCGATATCGATTCTTAAATCTCAAGAATCGATTAGTCATCCTGTTTCATTTGAATGAATGGATCATTGTATCGCGGCTGCGCGCATCCAAAAACTCGCAATAATCTTTGTCTTTTGTTACTATTGATATGAAACAAAGTCTCAATTTTCAAATTACGTCCATTTTCTTTAGAAATTCAAAAACATAAATAGCGTTTTGTCGCTGTGGCGTGAGATCGCTCTGGAGAAGCAGCAGCGCTGATCTCTCTTCCGGCTTAATAATACCAGTCACAGCGCCAAATAAACATGAATGAGCATCTGAAAGTGTGTTAAAGATAGAGTACAACTTATCCAAATCCAGATCATGTCACATTGATTCGCTCAATCAGCCGAATCTTTCATGTATCGTCATATTTACCTCAGAAAACCCACATAAACTCGTTAGTCAGCTAGAAAAAATAACTCTAGAGAGGAGCATTTTGCTAAATATATACACCATATTACATATGCATTATAATTTTAATGTTCTTCAATATTTAATGCATATTTGAATAAATCTGGCAAGTTTTTATGACAGCCACCATTTAAATGTTTATATTTCATATAATCTTCTTATTATAAAAATAAATAAAAGTGTAATTTAAGTGTTTGTATAGCTACAAAACAGTTCATTATTACCTTCATATTAGGCTAATGAAGTCTATAGGCTACAACTAGACTCCCATAGTTTACAGCATTAGTTAGAGATTTGATTTCCTTGAGAAAATTTGCCATTTATTGGAACTGACATCCAAAATAATCAATATCGAATCTAATCGGAATCGAAATCAAATCGAATTGTGAAATTTGTGTCAATACCCAGCCCTAGTATAACCAGTGCCATCAAATCGATGAATCGCATCTAACATAAACATTTGTGTGTGTGTGACAGTTTAAAAAAGGGAAAAAGCACTTGTGTTTTTTTAAGTTTGCATGCCTGTAACTCAAGAAGTATTAAGAATCTCTTAATATCCTTTTAGATTCTGGTTCTTAACAAACTTTTACTTTAGTTTTTTAATTTTTAAGGCCCAACATGTTTCATTTCTAGAGATATGCGGATCTCAATTTACTCCATGATTAAATTAGTCAATTATATAGATTTGTAGTAGCCAAAACCCAAATATGGGTCACTTTGCATACAGCTGATACTTTAATTTTTTTTTAAAGGAATATTTTTGCAAAGTTTATTAAGTAATAAATGACTGGTTTATATGCAGATCTCTTGGCTCACGGAGCTGGTTCAGCGCACAGATCACGTGATCATATACGCATACAGTAACGGATGCGTATCCGTATAAAATACGGATGCTGCGTTAATTATTAATAAACCATTAACATAATTTTTGACAGCCCTATTAAAGGCACAATATGTACGATATTTGGATTAAAATATCCAAAAACCACTAGAACAATGTTATATACTTTGTAAACTTGTGTACTTTACATAATTCCAAATGTTTCCAAGAATGTTTAAACCCAGAGAAATAAGCACTGGTTAATTAGATTAATTATTTTTAATGCATTAAAGCACAGAAATTAAGCATTTTTGACAGAACAGATTTTTTTTTTTTTTTTAAAGCTTATATTCTTCTTTCTGCTCTTTCAAAGTTAGTTGTCCACGTTGGAGTTTCGGGGATGGCCACCACAGTAACGCTGGAACAGTGTGGTCATAACCAGGGTTACATGAGGTTGGACAACTGCCGGTTCTGTCCCGAGTCCCGCTGCTGTAAGGAGGGAGGACCCGACTGCATTCATTCTGTCATAGACATGGACGCGGTCTGCAAGAGAGTCAACTCCTCTGGGCTCGGGGTCTCTGTGTCTGTCTCGAAGGACGCCGGCAGGTATGGACGTTTCTCGAACACGCAGTGAAATGCTCTTTTAAACAGGACTTTTAGTGTGTAATTATGCTGTTTGAGCAGGAAAAAGCTCAGTGTCGGTGTTTCTGTACTCGCTGAAACGCCTCCATTGTAGTCTTGAGTTTCTTCCGGGTACGAACACGTCATAATATTCCTCATTATAATAATTAATATGCAGAATAAAGGGGCGGGGCCTGGTTGAGTTAGTTAGTAGTGTGTTGAAACTGGTGGTTATGGTAAAGGGCGAGACATTTTCTAAACACACTCGAAGTGCACACTGATCCAGCCGACCAATCGGAGCACAGTGTGCTTTTCAGTAGGAGGGGCTTCAGAGAGACAGGAAGTAAACAGAGCGTTACTGACAGACTGGTAATAATCAACATTCAAGTATTTCAAGATTGTAAAAATGACATAATATGTGCAATTACAGTCATAAGTTCACTTGATTCCTTGCAGAATTTCTAAAACGAAAATCATTTTAACCCTCTGGGGTTCTTCAGATCAAAAATGACCCGAAGCGTTTAAATAAAAAAATGTTAAAAATCGTAGCTTCATCGGAATGGTCCGAAACTTGGTGACTTTAATGGTACTTGGTATATGAACACCCAAACAAATTGGGGACAGGTTTTGAAAAGTCTAAGTGGTCGTAAAAAAATAGTCACACTCAGGACCCGCATAGGAAATGAATGGGAAATTGGCAAAAATGTGAATATACTTTTTTTTTTGGAGTTTTTTTTGTGCGTACAATCTACAAATCAGCAACGATCTTGAAAAAAGCACACAACAGTGAAGGGGTGAATCTATAAAACATCAAGAGTGCAAAACAGACACATCCACACACACAAACACACCTTTATACACAAACACACCAAATGCATTTTTAAAAAGCTCAGTTTGTCCACGAAATGGCATCCATCTAATTAAAAAATTGCTTTTATGAGGCCTAGGCTTGACTCCAAAATGAAATACAGCTTTAAAAAAAAAATTTTTTTTTTTAAATGTTTAATATTTTTTTTCTATTATATTCAATGGGGGAGAATTTGGTCATAATTATTGCATTAATACTAATTATATATTTTTTTTATTTTTGAAATTTTCTCAAAACACCAAAAAAGAAAAGAAAAAATATTATAAAAAACAAGTAAAAAAAAAATTTGGATTTTCTTTTTTAAATAAGAATCAATTTTGACCCGAAGGCCCCGAGTGTGACTGTTAAACGAAGAACCCCAGAGGGTTAACAAAATAAAGAAGGATCATTAAAATTTCATGTGATATTTGCATATATTTCACTTAACAAATGTTTGCGTATAGTCCACAAGACTTTTTTTTTTAATCGAGCTGGTCAAAAGTTTACATACTTAATGTCATTGATAAATAATTAAACATTTTTGCATTTTTATGATTTTTCTTAAAATGATTACGATTTTGTTGATTCTGCAAGGTATATGTGAACTTATGACCGCAAATTGTATGTGTGTTTTGTACTGTATGTTCTCATTGTATTGTATCTGCGTTTACATGGACACATTTAGTTTCATCCAGATGATGAATCCGAACATAGTGTTTACATGAACGCTAAATAAATTGATCGGGTTTATATGTCACAAGCTTCAAATTGGATTTGATCTGTTGACATGCTCACACTGCACTAATATAGAGCTGTTAGCGCATTATAACCAGCGTCCTACCATCGCTTCATATTAATCAGGTTTAATATTTATCTAATTTGGGTCATAATTAGAAGACGACAATTTTAGATTGACATGACAATATATTTAACAAATACACTAGATATTCTTTTCACAATATATATGGAGACTTTTAATATCTACACACCTTGAAATTGTGTTATTAAATAATAATGGCCGATATTCTATAATAATTATATTAAATAATATAATTATTATTTAATAATAAATAATAATTTATTATTACATAATAATATTTAATAATAAATATTATTAAATAATAATATTTAATATATAATAAATATTATATATTATATAATAATAATTATAAATAATTAATGTGTTATTAAATAATAATATGTTTGTTTCTGAAGGACAGAAATGATTGTATTCCAGTTCTTTATGGTTTATGCAGACTAGTGCACTGATGTATTGTTATATTGAATAAAGAGACGCGTTATATAAGCATCCAGTCCATATTAGCCAATATTTCAAACTACACTGATCTCACTTCTACAGTCAGAGGTCATAATAATCAGTCAAAACCCTCTTAAAGGGATAGTTCACCCCAAAATTAAAATTAGCACATGATTTATTCACCCTGATATATAGAAATATGTCCTGGGTCTTCCAAGCTTTATAATGGCAGTTTAACAAGTCATAATTCACCATTTCTGTCATTGCATATGCATAGAACTTTCCAGTTTCGGTTTTCAATCCGATCAGGTGTTTACATGTCCTATCGAACGAATAAATTAATTTCAAAGTGAACTATCCCTTTAAATGTATAATTACAGTGTAACAAAGACCCCATCCCCCATCCTCTTTCCTCAGGTATCTGTGTGACTACACCTACTACACGTCTCTGTTTCTGGGCGACGGCAGATCTGCGTTTGTCCATGTTCCTCCTCTGGGAAAACCGTACAGCGCAGAGGATCTGGCTCGCGCCCTCAGAGCCGTCGTTCTGGAGATGCTTGAACTGATGGAGCAAAACAAGGGAAAGAAACACTGTCCGCACCACCAGTGAGAGTCTCACACACTCTTGTTTGGATTCAAGAGCTCATGCACATTTGAAGACTTCGATATCTTAACTTGTGTGCTACGTACACGGAGCATTCAGCTGGTGTGAGAGTCGACTCGTGTGCTAAACTCAATCCTGGGCTCAAATCATTAAGAAAGCACTTTAGTGGGGTATACTTGAAACATGCAGAGATTTGGTATTATGCATAATGTGAAAACCGTGTCGAAACTATAGTATGTCTATTTCTCTCACCGTCGTCTTGTTTTAAATATTCGTTTTTTAACAGATTAGGTACTAACGCTTTACAATAAGGTTTCATTTGCTAATACTAACATGAACAATACATCTACAGCATTTATTAATCTTGGGTGACACATTTTTAAGCTCAAATGTTGAATCTTTAAATGCACTGTGAACTAACATGAGCATTGTTATTATTAACCATCATGAACAAAGGTTAATAAATGCTGAAAACAGTTAGTGCTCATTGTAGGGCTGTCAAAAGATTAATCGCGATTAATCGCATCCAAAATAAAAGTTGGTGTTTACATAATATATGTGGGTGTACTGTGTATAATTATTATATATACTATATATAAATACACACACATGCTTGTATATGTTTAAGAAATATTTTCAAGTATATACTGTATATAGATTTATATATAATTTATATTATATATAAATATAAAAATGTTATATATAAATATTTTTTTCTTAAATATACATGCATGTGTGTGTATTTATATATAGGCTATACAAAATAATTAGGCTATACACAGTGCACCCACATATATTATGTCAACACAAACTTATTTTGGATGCGATTAATCGTTTGACTGCCTTGGCTCATTGTTAGTTAATGCATTAACTAAACCTTATTGTAATGTGTTACCAATTAAGTGTGTATGTAGCGTTTTAAATCAGGGTTTTTATAGTTAACAAAACTAAAAACATAATTTAAAATATCGGTGAAAACTATAATCTCAATGACAGTATAATTTGCAGCTTTCAAAAATACCCCAAACACACACACTGGGCAGGGAGTATGAGCACCTCAGCTTATTTGATCACAGACTACAGAGCAGGTGGAAAGGCTGGTTTAAAATGACGACGAAGTAAAAACAATGTTTCGGCTTCTGGACAGTGATATAAGGACGTAATAACTATGTCTGTCTGGCTATTAAAGTGCCAAAGTGAGTAATCAGACTTTTAGGATACATGCATCACTCCTAACTGTACAATCCAAATGTGTTTTTCACCATTTTAATCCTTTAATGTACAGGGTCTAAATCTGATGCCTTTTGAGTAATCAAGGTCTATTGCTATCTGTGCTGGCTGTGAAGACATCAGAGGTTTGGCTTTTGTTAATTATACGAAATGTGAAGTCGTGAGATGATTGTAAGGTGATGTCTGTCTTCTCTCAGTGGATGTTGTTGGAGATGTTCTTCTTATATTGCTTTCTTACTCTTTGCAAAATGCTGGAATTTTGGACTATGTAGAATTTTGGCCCTGTACTAAAATAACTGCTGATTGACAGTTAATTAATTACATTACATAACATTGCACATTGTATTGCATTAAATTACATTATTCATTGCATGACTTTATACATTGCATTAAATTACATTGCATTGCATGACATTATACATTGCATTAAATTATATTGCATTGCATGACATACTTTGCATTAAATTTTATTGCATTGCATGACATTATACATTGTGTTTAATTATTACATTAGATTATACATTACATAGCATTGCATTACATTATACATTGCATTAAATCACATTACATGACATTATACATTGCATTACATTATCCATTATATGATTTTATAAAAAGTGATTTGAATTGCATATGGTTTTAATTTTCTTTCTTTAGTTTGTTTTTCTAAGATTTTTACTGGAATTTGAGTACTGGACCAAACAGATAATGCTGTGAATCTTCATTATTTTAATGTTGCCTAAAAACACTGTTATTTTCAGCATTTCCTTATTTCCACTGGTCAGTTTTATTGAATTAAGTGTTCTGACAAGTGTATCCTTTAATATTCCCACATTCTGGTGGACGCTGTTGTGTTTCCTAATTATGTTTGTGTTTCCTTATTCTTCCACTTTTTTATAAACCGTAGCTCTTAATAAATGATTTCTGCCTTATTTAATTGTTTTTTCATCTTAAATTCACAAAATGTGTTTTTCATGTTGTAAAATGTAACAAAATGTTGCATTACTAATTTTATTATCAGCATATCGTATTATAAAGATAGAGGCCTATTAATATAAGTATGTTTACAATGAAAATGCGCATTAAGAGGTCCAAATATTTCAGGTTTTTCACTCTTTATTCACCTTTTGATGAAGTCAGATACATAAAAACAAATAATTGATAATTACACATATTGACGGTTATTACATATTATTAGGTCGTTAAAACGTAATGCATTTAAATTTATCAATGGATTTATTATTTTTAATAAAACTTCAGGACACAACCCATTCACATATATACTGTCTTTATTCTGCAAAACCAAAATATTTTGCGCAAGGCAAGTTTATTATAGCACATTTCAAGTGCTTTACGCAGAAAGAAATTAAAATAATCACAAAATAAAAGAGATATACAGATAATACAGTTATAAAAGGCGTAAGATGATGGATAGATAAACTTCTCATCTGGCAAAACCGGTGTATCATTTTTCACAGCTCCCAATTTTACTGTTAGATTTTCCCATGGTGATTATAAACAATATAATATTTCAGAAAGAGCAGGACTTCTATTTCTAGACGATGTGTCATTGAGAGAAGCTCTAAAATGACAGCAAAATGTTGACAAACGAGAGCTTTTCCTGTAACAACAGCAAACGTGTGTACACGTCAGCGGCACTGTGCGCTCTACGTCGGTTGCGCTCGCCCGTGTCGTCACCGTGCGTCGCGCTCTCGAGTGGGAGTCGAATCTTTCTCCGGAATCGTTTGCTTTCATTTCTGCACGAGCCCATCGCGCGCGCCGTTTCCTTCTCTTCGCTTCGAATCAAAACAAACGTCGCCCGACGCGCTTCGGTCGGTTATTCTCCCGTATCTCGGACGGATTATTCGGTGTTTTCTGTGAAATAAAGGCGGTCAATAGAGCCGGATAAAGATGAGTGTGGAGGCGTACGGGCCGAGCTCGCAAACGCTCACCTTCCTGGACACGGAGGAAACGGAGCTTCTCGGGGCCGACACGCAGGGCTCCGAGTTCGAGTTCACCGACTTTACATTGCCCAGCCAGACCCAAACCCAAGGCCAGACCCAGAGTCAGCTCGACAACCAGGTAACATTATAAACGCTTAAAACACTCAAACGAGCTTTAAATCAGCCGGGCTAGAACGCGTTTGAGTCCAAATATGGCGAGCTAGCAGTTAGCCGCGCGGTAGCGTTAGCAACGATAGAGCAGGCCGCCTGCAAGAGAGAGAGAGAGAGAGAGAGTTGTCAGAGGGACTTTTGTCAACTACATTAATGTTTTAACTAATTTTATATACTAATAAGTTCAATCAAATATACTATCTTGTATGTTATTATTGATAATGAATGTGTTATGTCAAATAGTTTGTTTTGGTTGGTTAGCTACGGATCCCAGGTGTATTTTCTTACTTTCTGAGGGACTTTTGTGAACTAACTTACAGTGGCGTTAATAGTAATCTAGATTTCTTAATATATTAAACAGCACGTGTTATTACAGATATCTTGAGTTGGCTACAGCTGTCAGGTGTGTTGTCAGATATTTGTTTACTATATTGATGTTATTATAATGTAGTTTTGCCGCTGATGTGGGGATTTATGTGTTTTCAAGTATACGTTATTATATAATTGTGCACCGTATTTGAGCATTTATGTGGTATTTTAGGGCTTGTTTATGTAAGTAGTTGCTTCTCATAATGTGTTATTGTGTTGTGTGTTAAGTTACACTGGTCTTAAATGAATATGTTTGAGGTTTTAGTATGAGTGTTTCATTATAAGGCTTGTTTTGGTCAGGTAAGTTAGATGTTTTGGTGTGTTTAAAGGTGAATGATTTAGCTATATTATTGTTTAATGTTTGCTCTAATAATATGTTGCATCAGGTTTTTTGTGCATTAAAGGTTAATTCATCCAAAAATGAAACAAATTATCCTATAATTTACCCAAGCCATCCTAGATGTATATGATTTTCTTATTTCAGCCAAACAATTTTTTAAGTTATATTAAAAAATACCCAAGCTTTATAATGGGAGTGAATGGAACCTGAGTTTTGGAAGCCTAAAAAAGCACATCCAGGGTGTTCATAAAATCTTCTGGAGCAAAACAATGCATTTTAAAGAAAAATATCCATTATTTAACTTTATAAACTATAATCACTGGCTTCCGATAAGTGAGTCTAGTTCCAGCGGAAGACTGGATGTTGGATGTTTTCCCTCCAGAAGGCTTGGAGCCGTGGATTAATGCGCTTTTTTAGGCTTCCAAAACTCTGGTACCATTCACTCCCATTATAAAGCTTGGAAGAGCCAGAATATTTTTTAATATAGCTTACAAAAATTGTTTGGCTGAAAGAAGAAAGTCGTATACATCTAGGACGGTGAGTATCATGGGTTAATTTTCATCTTTGGGTAACTATATGAGGCAGCAGAGCAAGTTTCATTGTTTTAGTAAATCAAGTGTGTGTTTATGCTTGATTTAAGAGCATTTGTGCTGCAGTTTCCTGCTGGTGTAAGATGCAGATGTGTGTGATTTGAGCATTGTGCAGTGGATTGAATCTCCTGTTTCACTTTTGTGCTATTTAAAGATTTGTTTTGCAGAAATTGTGTTAAAGTGAAATGTGTGTTTTTAGGTAAACGGGCCTGACGGAGTTCTGCCCAACGGAGAAGATGCAGTGGTGAAGACCAGCCAACTTCTGGCCGAGCTGAACTTTGAAGAGGATGAGGAAGATACTTACTACACTAAAGATCTGCCCGTGCACGCCTGCAGGTACTGAATTCGATGACGATGATACTCCTGCCCTGATCTCACGTGCCTTAATTATGTGTCTATAGCTGTGAGAGATATACAGGTGAAACTCGAAAAATTATAATATCATGCAAATGTTCATTTATTTCAGTAATTTACCTTAAAAGATGAAACTAATATATTATATAGACTCATTACGTGCAAAGTGAGATATTTATTTATATTTATATTTATTCAAGGCTTTATTTGTAGCCTTTATTATGGCTTAGAGCTTATGCTTTATATTTTGTTTTTAGGTTGCCATCATAATAACTGGCCAGGGACAACAGATGCAAATTAGCCTGTTGAGCTAACTCTGGCTCATTTACAGTTATTTTACTGTCAATTAATGAGCACTGTCCCTGTAAAATAAATAAATAAATGAAATGAAATGAAAAGCCAAAATTCAAAATTACAATATAGTTGCATATCTGCAAGCCAAGCCATAATCATCAACATTATAACAAATAAAGCCTTGAAATATCTCACTTTGCATGTAATGAGTCTATATAATATATTAGTTTCACCTTTTAAGGTGAATTACTGAAATAAACAAACTTTTGCACCATATTCTAATTTTTCGAGTTTCACCTGTAGGCCGTTGCATGATTTCATTCTCTGATCACTCACAGCATTATTTGTATATGACACTTTGCTGTAAAATTGACAGTTTCAATTTCCAATTGGACAATTTCCCTGGAAACTGCAGTCGGCCAATCATTTATACAAACAAACTCCCACAAGGCTAGCGTGACCCTTCTTATTGTACAATGCACATTATGCCGTATTTATGTAGGTCATTGTAGTTATTTTATCAGTAAGATTTTAGGTTAAAACGACTGTGTAAAGAAATATATATTTACAGATTATTTAACTTTAGACTTTTATAGCGTTTATAAAGATTTCTATTTCAAATAAATGCTGTTCTTTTGAATTTTCTATTCATCAAAGAATAAATCCTGAGAAAATTGACCATGTTTTTCACAAACATTTTCCACGATTATTTTTTTGAGCAGCAAATCAGCATATTAGAATGATTTCTTTTGACTGGAGTAATGACTTAGCTTTGCATCACGGGAATAAATTTGATTTTACAGTATATTGAAATGGAAAAGTTATTTTAAATTGCAATAATATTTCACAATACTGTGTGTTTAATGTAGTAAATGCAGCCTTGGTTGAGTATAAGAGACTTCTTTCTTACGGGAGTGTGTTACTAGTATGCTACAGTAATCATTCTGTGGGCTGGTTTTTGTTTTGCATGTTTGTAGCTACTGTGGCATCCATGATCCAGCATGTGTGGTTTACTGCAACACCAGCAAGAAATGGTTTTGCAATGGCCGGGGCAACACCTCTGGCAGGTGAGTCCGCCAATTAGGTTACGCTTGTGTTGTCAAATTCAAAAGCATTGTTAACACTTAAAGGCTGGTGTCTCACTTGTCGTCTTAGTCATATTGTGAACCATTTGGTGAGGGCCAAATGTAAGGAGGTGACGCTGCATAAGGACGGGCCGCTGGGAGAGACGGTTCTCGAATGCTATAACTGCGGCTGCCGTAACGTCTTCCTTCTCGGCTTCATCCCGGCTAAAGCAGACTCTGTCGTGGTGCTTTTGTGCAGGTAAAATTCACCACTCACTCGCAAACTGCTGTTTCTGTGGATAAAATCATCACAGGAGTTCATTTTGAAAAATATACTCTTTCTAATTGCTTGATTGTGTCTTTTATGGTATGTATAAGACATAATCTGTAAGCTTTACAAGGTTTCCTTAAAGGATTAGTTTACTTCAAAATGAAAATTGTCATCATTTAGTTGTTTCAAATAGAGCCAGACCGATATTAGTGCATCACTGGATCATTATTACCGATATTATCGGCCGATATTAGACATTTTCCAAACTATAGGTATCGGCAGTTATAACGGCCGATAAATTAATATTTCAAAAATAAAATAAAAACGGACGAAACACGCTTAAATCATCTCTCCTTGGCCTGTTAAATTGAAAATGTATGTTTTACAATTTGCAGTATGACATTATGTATTGGTAAATTATAGCTCATTATAGACTAGCTAACCTGACATTGTAATTATAAGGTAGCTTATAAGGCAATGTAGGGACAAATTATTATTTTATTTATCAGAACTTTAATATATTTTGATGTTTTCGGTTCTGTTGTGAAAATAAAAGAAACAAGTTTCTTTTTAAAATGCTTTATCATATTATTTTAGTTAAAACTCATAGATAACTATGTTAGGGAAATCTGTTAATGTTTTGTTGTGCGTTTCTGGGAGAAAAAAATAGCGGCCGATATATCGGATTTTAAAACCAACAAATAATCGTATCGGTATCGGTATCGTATCAGTCGGGCTCTAGTTTCAAACCTGTATGAGTTTCTCTCTTCTGCTGAACACAAAAGAAGGTATTTTGAAGAATGTCAGTAACCAAACAGTTGTTGGACCCCATTGACTTCCATAGTATTTGTTTTTCCTACTATGGAAGTCAATGGGGTCCATCAACTGTATGGTTACTGACATTCTTCAAAATATCTTCTTTTGTGTTCAGCATAATAAAGAAACTCATACAACTTCATTTTGACCTGAACTATTCCTATAAGGCGATTAAACTGTTAATTTTGAGTGACTAAACTCTTTCATGTGTGAAGGTACATGCTTACTGAAAATGTAATGGGAAAGTCCCCAATGTTGCTCGTATTTAAATTTTTACACAATGAAACTGAACAAGAAACTTTTGCACTTTATGTGCCTCGTGTGCTAGCATACTTGCTTTTAATATGCTTATGAAGTGTAGATAAATGCACACATTTAATTTTTATGAATTATATAAGTAATATCATTTTAATCAATAGTTGTATACATAAATGCATAAATTTACTCACACTTGAAGCTGTGAAACCACACAGTGCATGTTGTTGAGGGTGTGCAGTCTCTCCGTCTCATGGGTGTGTGTGTGTGTGTTTGTGTGTTTAGGCAGCCGTGCGCGAGTCAGAGCAGTCTGAAGGACATTAATTGGGACAGCTCTCAGTGGCAGCCGCTCATCCAGGACCGTTGCTTTCTGTCCTGGTTGGTGAAGATCCCATCCGAGCAGGAGCAGCTGAGGGCCCGTCAGATCACGGCCCAGCAGATTAACAAACTCGAGGAGCTCTGGAAGGTGCAGTGATTCTCATCTTTCTAGGGATGCACCGAAATTTTGGCTGAAAAATAAAAAAAGTCGAAAATATGCCGCGATCAGGTTTCACTCTAGTACAACATTTTTAGGAACTTGTGCACACCAGACGCGAATAGCGCGTCAAATCACTTTGTGTTGACCACTTTGTGTTAATTTGTGCGTCCAGAGTGAAACTGACGCGCGTAAAAACAAAAGTTTGAAGCGAAATTTCCGCGCGTCAGAATCGAAATCTGTTGGCGGCCATGGGTTGAGGTCACCGGGTAAATCTTATTTTTTTCTTTATTATTTTAAATTATTTTTTTTCTTTATTATTTTTTTTCTTATTTTAAATCTTATTTTTGCATTTTTTTTCTCAGAGCAAATCATCGCGCAAACAGTTTTCAGCACTAGTTTCTGTCTGACGTGCATATTCGCGTGTGCTCTTCGTCGGGTATTGGCGCGCGTGCTGTTTTGCGTCATTTCCGGTTCGTTTCATCACGTGATTTTTCGTGACAAAAACGTGGTTTGTAAACGAAATAGAATCGTTGGGTGATAGTTTAAAATTTAAAATAAGAAATTAATAATTATTTTTAAAAACTCGGCCAAGGTCATCCAGACGTTTCGGTTTCGGCCCAGAAGTTTAATTTTGGTGCATCACTACATCTTACATATGAAATGAAAACACAACAATGCAGAACTGTAGTTTTGAGCATCCTAATCTTCTATCGTGTTTGTAGGAAAACCCAACAGCGACCCTGGAAGATTTGGAGAAACCTGGAGTGGATGAGGAACCTCAGCACGTTCTGCTACGCTACGAAGATGCCTATCAGTACCAGAACATTTTTGGTCCGCTGGTCAAACTAGAGGCTGACTACGACAAGAAACTCAAAGAGTCCCAAGTACGAAAACCTTTCTAAGTGAACTAGGGGGCGCAACTGTTGCCTATCCATTTCTGCTCCGTTAATTCTGGAAGTATTTTTCCATTATTTATTTTTTGTAGACATTAAAAAAAAATTAAAAAAAAGTTCTACGCCATGAATAAAATCAACTAGCTCTGAGATGAATCTTAAAATTGTTTGAAATGTGTTTGAAATACTAGTGTCAAGTGAAAATCCAAACAAAAAGACAAATCAAGACAATCAAATCATCTCTTTACATCTGAGTCTTGAAACGTTATACATTGCGTTATTGCAACAATAAAAAAAAATTAGAAAATGTTGAAATTGAAATATCTTTAATGTCCCCAAGGGGCAATTTAGTTCACAACAGGTAGCAAACACATACACATTTACACAAAAACAGATAAAAACATGAGATAATAAATAGATAAAAACATAAATAACATTTAAAAACATAAATAACAATGGATGGGATTTTTATTTCGGGAACAAGAACATTGCACTTTATTTGCAAGAAAAAAGCGATAGATGGACGTTCAGGTTTTTTCCTTGTACATGAGTTTCTTTCTGGTAAAGAGAGGTTGTTTATAAGTGGAATAAATCATATGCGTATCTTTAAATGCGTTTTTTATTCTGCTGTTATTCTAATGTTTTCTCTTTGTCTTTTACTGCAGACTCAAGACAATATAACTGTGAGGTGGGATTTGGGACTGAATAAAAAGCGGATAGCTTATTTCACTCTGCCCAAGACGGATTCAGGTGGTAATATTCACTTTCAACATCTTCTGTGTCTACCAGTGGTTCATATCCATCCCATCCCTAACACCGTGTCCCATGCATCCCTCATCGATGTGTGCACGGACATGTCTGCCCGAGTGTGTGTGCGCGCGTGCATGTGTGTTTGTGTTGCTGTAGTGTGTGTGTGATGGATATATAGCTCTATTTTTGTTATTAGAACATAAATCGGGAAGATGTGGTTTATCTGACGGTGTTTTCTCTGTGGTGGTGATTTTTATCAGACATGCGACTGATGCAAGGAGACGAGATCTGTCTGCGCTATAAAGGAGACTTGGCTCCACTCTGGAAAGGGATCGGACACGTCATCAAAGTCCCGGACAGCATCCTTTCAACGAAGATTATCCAACTGGCTGCTGCAAAATGAAAACTATTATTAGATATTGATCTATTATTAGATAGAATTGATGATTTGTAAGGGTGTCACGACCGAAATTAAGTCACAATCTCAAACTTCGAATTAAAAATGGAATCGTCGATTCTGCCCCGCCCCCATGTGACGTCCGGTCGGCGTGTCAAGCGTAAAAAAGTTTCCTATAAAGATATAAAAGATAAAAAAATATTATATTCTAAGCAATTTATGTTGTTAATAAATGTTTTAAATTTGGTCAGATATTATATTGCATAAAAGTCTAGTCAAAAAATGGTATAGCAACCTGTGCTTTAAAAAAAATAAATGTAAAAATCGAGAATCGAATCGAACCGTGACCTTTGAATCGAAAATTAAATCAAATTCGAAGATTTGGAGAATCGTGACACCCCTAATGATTTGATAAGCAACCTTATCAACTGCATAGGGTGTAATTTTTTTTAAAGTATCAGTTTTGGTGAAATGCTGGCATTAGAAATTTTAATCAGGGACAATAAAGTATATTTCATAGTAGAGCCAGACCGATATATCGGCAGACTGATATTATCGGCCGATATTAGGGATTTTCCAAACTATCGGTATCAGCAGTTATAATGGCCGATAAATGAATATTTCAAAAATAAAATAAAAACGGACGAAACACGCTTGAACCATGTCATGAGTGTTGGAGTTGTATAGTTTGTCCACCAGAGGGCGCTCTACACCGTTCCTGTTGGCAACACTCGTTGAGTTGGTCACGAGACATACATTGTTGATTAACAATTAAAAGATCATCCCCATCAGTTCTCTTAACTCAAATAAGTGACAAAATTTGTGACTATCATGTCCAGTTTTGCTGCGGTAAATAAGCCGAGAGTGAAGCGGAATTAGCTAGTAATAGTTACGTTGCGTTGTTACAGTGTAGTTGACTGACTGTCCTTTTAACTTTTGATGTGACTGAACTATTTCTTTAATAGCGCGTGACAGTTTTAGCAATGAGACGCATCATCTCTCCTCGGCCTGTTATATTGAAAATGTAAGTTTTACAATTTGCAGTATGACGTAATCCATTGCTAAATTATGGCTCATCATAGACTAGCTAACGACAAAGCTAGCTAATGCCAGCTGTTGCGACAATAAAAGAAACAAGTTTCTTTTTAAAATGCGTTATCATATTATTTTAGTTAAAACTCATAAATAACTACAAATAACTAATGTTAGGGAAATCTGTTAATGTTTTGTTGCGCGTTTCTGAAATAATAAAAAAATATCGGCCAATATATCGGATTTTAAAACCCCAAAAATATTTGTATCGGTATCGGCCTTCAAAATCCTTTATCGGTCGGGCTCTATTTCATAGGATCATAATTGAAACCACTCAGATGCATAGCAAAATTCTCAACATGTTGGCATTGTGACAGTTTTGCAAACACCTAACACAGTATATCAGCAAAATCACTGTTTTGATTTACAATGGACAAAAGTATGATACGGTTGATTCTTTAACGAGATTGTGTCAGATTATGGAGATGAGATTGCCATTGAGCTGCGCAGCAGTGCAGGGGCTCCTGTGGAGGTGCCGCACAACTTCCAGGTGGACTTCGTGTGGAAGTCGACATCTTTTGACCGGTTAGTCCCACTGTAACGTTTTAATGCTTTCTTTTTTCTTTTCTTTTTGTAAGTAAACAATACAAATAAGTGCATTAAAAAAACACAACGGTGAAAGTAACAAACAAATATAAACCAATATAAATATGAAAAAAAGCAAGTATCGGACCAATAAACTAGTTGATGACAAGCAAGATTGCATAATACAAGAGAAAACAAATGAGCCAACAAATATGCAAACAACATAAAACAGAGGGCAATACGAATGAACCGGTCTCCCTTACATACACATATAGACACATTGTATAATTTAATGCTTTCATTAAATAGTCCATCCAGTCGTTTCCATTTGTTTTGTTGCATTTAAACAGTGCTTATTTGCTACCTGCATGTGGTTAAATGTCATTGAGATACTATTTTTATATTTTCCATTTTTATTTTCGTTTTAAAGTTTAGGTTAAATTTAAAAAAAAAAAAAGTGTCTATAACGTTTTTTTTATTAATTTTATTTGTTACTTAAAAACACTTATTTTATTTCACATAACATATTTTTGTTTTAGTTTAGTTAACTATAATAATAACATAATAATCAAAATTGTTTATATAGCACTTTTCAGGTGTAAAATGCACTTTTTTAAAGTGCTTTACATAAAAATCATATAGCCATATCAACGACAACATCATATTCAATAAAAACGTGCATCAAACTTAAAAAAAAAAATGCAACATAGTATAAAATACTAAAACATATGAAGGACAAACATAAAAGTAATCAGCTTTTTGATAAAAACATCAATCACTCATCTATAAACATTATTAGATCCATCGGCATGACGACAAGTTCCATAATTCAATGCGTCGTCAACCGACACCTTTGTTATTGTAAGAGGTTAGCGACCCATAGCGGCGAAAAAACTTACATATTGTAGCTTTAAGTTTTGTCTTTTTCACAAAAGGTTATCGTACGACCTTACTTGATGCATGAGTCTTATCAACATATTTTTATGGATATTTTTTTTTTAAGCTTGATGCTCCTGATTATTTGTAATTACATGTGGGAAATCAGTTTAATTTTCAAAGTGGTCTAATGATCTGTGAATCTAGTGAATCAGCTTTTTGTTTATCACGTCATGAAGAATGCAGAGCGCCCTGAAGACGTTTGCTGTGGATGAGACCTCGGTGTCTGGCTACATCTACCACAAGCTGCTGGGTCACGAGGTGGAGGACGTTATCATCAAATGCCAGCTTCCCAAACGCTTCACTGCGCAGGGCCTGCCGGACCTCAACCACTCGCAGGTACAGAGCTTCCCAGACTCCCCTTCACCTCATTCGGCCATTTGAAACTCCAGTTGTTCTGGCCCAATATAGGGTTATGCTGTGAACTAGGCCTCCTTTGCTTAACCTCTGTACAGATAAAACATGATCAAAATGACTCCAGTTCATGTGGATCCGCGGAAATGACCAAAAATTCTGTTTTACCGCAAAACTTCAAATAAAAGCCGGGTCCCAAATAGACGCCCGTCTCTTTTACACGCCTGGTTTGGGTAAATAAAAGCCGGTCTCAAATAGACGCTGGGTCTGTTTTTTAGTTTCGGTTTGTATTTAATCTTCTAAAACCCGTCAGATCGTTCGCCAAATCAAATTTTTGTCCCGCCGAAGCCTATTTTGATGGGTGAGTGATGTAGAATAGAAACTGTTGTGCTTGATAGGACGCATACGAGCAGAGACTCTCACATCGTCAGACAACACGAGTGCTGTCTCTCTCTCCCTCGTGCATTTTAATAAAATCAATTGACACAATAGTAAGAGATCGGAAGACTGCTGTTTCATGTGGAGCATTTGGACATTTTTAGACATTAGAGACTTAATGAACAACATCTCAACACTAAATTATAAAGGCCTGTCTCATATAGACGCCTGTCTCAAATACAAGCCGGTGCAGTTTGTCGATTTGGGAAAATAAAAGCCCGGGCTATTATTTGAAGTTTTACTGTATGCAGGCCAGACAAGTCATTTGGTGAGGTCAATTTGTAAAGAAACACCACATATGTATAGTCAAAATTTTAAAATCTTCTGCTTTGAACATTACAATCCTCATGATGACTTTCGTTAACTTTACTTTGAAGGGTTAGTTCACCCAAAAAAGAAAATTGTCATTAACGACTCTCCGTCATGCCGTCCCAAGCCTGTAAAACCTCCGTTCGTCTTCATGACACAGTTTAAGATATTTTAGATTTAGTCCCCGAGCTTTCTGTCCCTCCATTGGAAATGTGTATGGCAGGGGTCGGGAACCTATGGCTCGCGAGCCATATATGGCTCTTTTCAGGATTTTATATGGCTCTCCCAATTTTCAAATGTTGACTGAAAAAGTCTCTCAAAAAGTAAAATATTAAGAGATAATTTGAGATGCACCATGCAACACTTATGATGCCCGTTTCTCAATTTGTGTGGCGTCATAAGGGGGTCGCACACCGGACGCGCGCCGCGTCTAGGACAGAAGTATCGCACACCGGACGAGAAGCGCGCGCCGCGTCTAGGACATGGGTATCGCAAACCGGACGCGCACTTTCTCAGTTTATGGCCGGCAATATTGTTATGTTTAAGGACATTATGGAATTAAGATAATGTACTATGTTATAATTGTACTGTACAATTAAATACAATCGTTGCGAAGTCTGCAGAACACTTTACCTCAGCAATTTTCATCAGCAATTTTCATTTAAGCAGCTGATTTCTGAAAATGAATGTAAAAGTAAATAAAAATTGCAGCACACGGTGAAGTCAGTACATTAACGACTGTTTGAGACAAAAAAAAAGTAAGTTTTATATAAAACTATGTAAATGGCGCTATGTGGCGAGGCAGGATTTTGAACAAGGTCCTGAGCTGTTGCTGGGCGCCGCGGACAGAATGGGCCACCGGTCACCGATGTACACTCCAGTGAATAAAGTGTTTGAATTTTATGAGGCGCTGCGCTTTTCGTCCAGTGTGCTAGAAACCAGCATGTCAGTGAACAAAATATCAGACATCCCAAGTCTCCCGGAAGTTTTGGGAGTCTCCCGCATATTGACAGCGTCTCCCTGATGCCGGAAAATTAGTTAAAATCTCCCGGAATCTAAAGCGAGATAGTCAATCAATCCTGCGCTAGTGCATATCGCGCGGCGGCGCGTGCATGGTAGAGAGTGTCACCTCGAGTGTCTCGCTCTCTCCCTCTCTGTCATGCACGCGCGTATATTATGTGCCTCGCGAAAGTTAGCGCCCCCCCCAACACACACACACACAAACAAATAAAACAACTTTTTTTTTTTTTTTTTTGAAAAAAAAGTGTTGTTGTGGTAACGTTATATAACTACCAGAACTGCTACCAGTGCAAGTCGTATATTACTACTGTTGTTATTATATATTACTGTTGCAAATTTGTCTAATATATGAGTGTAAACTTTGCTCTGGCTCTTTTGAAAAATTTCTCAATTTTGTTTTGTTTGTTTGGCTCTTCTGGGTAAAAAGGTTCCCGACCCCTGGTGTATGGTATACTGTCCTTGTCCAAAAAGGAAATAAAGACATCATCAAAGTAGTCATGTGATATCAGTGGTTGAAGCATCGAAAATATATTTTGGTCCAAAAATAACAAAAATTACGACTTTATTCTGCATTGCATTGTCTTCCGGTTCTGTTGTCACATTTGTTTACCTTTAAAGAAAAGAAAAAATACGACGACATAAAGTGAAAATTAGTCATTTACAAAAACCAGTAAGCAAATATAATACAGTTCCACTATACATCACAGAGACGTCCTGCTGTAGTCGTTCAATTTTAGCCTCGGGATTTAAAAATGTATGGCTGAATCTGATCTATATAAAGGCTAGATGTCTCGTCCGCGCTGCTGGCCAATGGAGGTCGACGTCAGCACCTGGCGGCCATCTTGCCACAGGCAGCTCGCTCACTCGTAACATTGTTTTAATGGTGGATGTCATTTTTAAATCACCGTAACTTGCTCAATTTTCTACCGATTTTCAAACGGTCTGGTTTGTTATAAACGGCAGAGAAGTAGTTATGACACTGCATACTTATGAAAAACAAGTGTATAAATAAATAATCATCCATAATTATAGCCACGTTAATAACGTTTGTAAGAAACCAAGCCGTTTGTAAGTCCGTCAAGATTTTCAACCATAGCCCGCCAGAAAGCCTGACTGTGACAAGATGGCCGCCGGTGATGACGATAAATACTCCGCCGTGAGACTTCTAGCCTTTATATAGATATCTATGGTCACAGCTAGCTTCCAACGCAAAAGCTTTGATTATTTAGCTCCGCCCACGCGGCATGCCATTACCAGCTCATTTTGTTCCCCGGAAAGACTCTTTCTTTTATAGATATAATAAAACTGATGACTTTTTGGAGATATGAAGGATGCAATACTACTCTATAGGTACTCAAGATTAACATGAGATTGACTGAAACCCCCTTTGAAAGCTCTATATAAATGAAGGTGACTTGACTTGTGATTCTCATTGGCACAATTTTAGGTGTATGCTGTGAAGACGGTGCTGCAGCGACCCCTCAGTCTGATCCAGGGGCCTCCAGGAACCGGCAAGACTGTCACCTCTGCCACTATAGTCTACCATCTGGCCAGACAGGGCAATGGGTAAGACACGTCCTCTCACGGTAGTGGTTGACACAAATGTGTGTATCTGTGTATTTCCGATGTGTCATACAATTTCAACATGAAATGTGAGTTAATTTGGATAATACTAGGGCTTGAAATAATCTATTTGAGATTTTTCTGCTAAATTTAAAATATGAATTATTTCCTTATCGTTATTGGTAAGACTTTACAATTAACTAATAATGAACTGCACGGATATAGCATTTGTTAATCTTTGTTAATGTTAAATTCAACATTTACCAATACTTTATTAAAATCTAGGTAACATTAGTTAATGCACTGATGAATGATGTATTTTTATTAAATAACGTTAAAGATTAACAAATAACTTATCAACTGGATTGCTCATTGTTAGTTAATACATTAACTAATGTTAACTAATGAACCTTATTGTAAAGTGTTACCTCATTATTTTTATTATCACTTTCAATAAGGTCTCATTAGTTAATGTTATAAACGACGAGTAATACATTATTTATAAACATTAATTAATGAAAATACAGCAGCACATTGTTGTTCATTTTAGCTTTGGTCCAATAAATAATTATAACAGACATATTTTGACTTTAATAATGTATTAGTAAATATTGAAATTAACATGAATTCATTTTAGTCACCCTGTGGTGAAAATCAAGATTTTAATGTTTTAATGTCCGATCATTTTATCCCTTAAAACTCATCTTTGATCACCAAATTTTTTTTTCTTTGAAAAAGAATGTCCTCATGCCTTCAAATCTTGAATGTAATTTGACACCCTTGCCTCATTAAGTATGTGTGGTCCTATGAATATGCAAATGAGCCCCGCCTCTACTATATAATTGTATAATTCTCTATAATTGAACTCTATGCCTTTCTCCACTGATGTTCAAAGGCAGCTGTCTCTGAGATGGCGAACGGGAACATGGTTTGTGTAAGGAAGGCAAGCCAAGTTTTGAGTGTAACATAGAGAGCGATACACACACTGAATTACCATTCTGATACATCAACTTGTAGACGAGCCTGTGCAACTCGCTCTTCCACTTCTTCCGAATCGGTTTCTGGTTCAAACTTTCATGGTTGAATGAAACCTGTATTTCCGCTTGACTTTTTGCAGTGTTTACTACAGCAAAGCTGAGTGAATGAGTGAGTGGAGGCGGGGCTAATACTACAAGATTGTAGAGTTACATCCAATCAAATTTTCACAGATTTTGTCATTTTGGTGTTCAAAGATGAGTTTTAAGGATTTAATTATTGGCTACAGTTTGTCTTTAATAAATGTATTTAATGGAAGTATTTTTCCTTGTTTTTTGATTAAAGGGGTCATTGGATGCCCATTTTCCACGAGTTGTCTTCATGTAAAGTTTGTAACATACTTAGGTTAAAATTCCTCAATGATTGTGTAAAACAACACCTTTTTACCTATTTAAAAACAGCTCTGTTCACAGCGACCTGTTTCAGTGCATGTCTCTTTGAATGATAATGAGCAAATGCCTTGGCAGACGGTATACAGATGGCTGAGGGCGAATATGTGCTAATACGAGACGGCCGTGGGCGGAGCATGGGCATTATGACATCATATTGCTCAGAAAATCCAAACGGCTTGATTATTAAGAACGTTTAGGCTTTTTGAGGATTAAAAAAAGTCCACACATTGCAAACACACATTTATATGCAAACACCATATAAAAGTGCATTTTGTGTTATGAAACCTTTTTGTAAATTACTAATATTTCTAAATTAGAATTATGAATTATTACTTTTGCATTATTTCTCTGTAAAATAACCAAATCTGCTTTTTAAGAAAAATAATATGCTTTATTTCCATTACTGTAAAATAATAATATTTGTAGTTTATATCTCTGTTTCTTCACTTTCAAACATTAAACCATCAAACCTGTATTTTGACTGCAATCCGCAGGGAGCCTTTAAAGCTTGTATTTTGTTGATAAATGCTTCTCATTAAGTTTGGGAAGATCCAGATTGTGTTCCCGAATGCACATTAAAGCGGCTCAAGCCACTCTAAGTCATATAGGGCTGTCAAACGATTAATCGCATCCAAAATAAAAGTTTGTGTTTACATAATATATGTGGGTACACTGTGTATAATTATTTTGTATATATATATATAAATACACACGCATGCATGTATATTTAAGAAAAAAATATGATTTATATATAAAATACTTTTTATATATAATATTAATTATAGATAAATCTATATACAGTATATACATGAAAATATTTCTTAAATATATACAGGCATGTGCATAAAATAATTATACACAGTGCACCCACATATATTATGCAAACACAAACTTTTATTGTGGATGCGATTAATCGCGATTAATCGTTTGACAGCCCTAAAGTCATATCATGATTACGGTTTTATTTCAGGTTAATACTCGTATTAAATCAGAATCTTAGCGCACATCTGTATTTTTATTAACTAACATTTAACAAAGATTAATAAATTCTGTAACAAATGGTATTGTTCTTTGTTAGTTCGCATTAACTAATGAACCTTATTGTAAAGTGTAACCAATAAATGCATATCTGATTCCAAGTTTTTTTTGTTTGTAGTCCAGTGCTGGTTTGTGCTCCGAGTAACATCGCAGTGGACCAGCTGACCGAGAAGATCCATCAGACGGGGCTGAAGGTGGTTCGTCTGTGCGCTAAGAGTCGTGAGGCCATCGATTCACCGGTGTCTTTCCTGGCTCTGCACAATCAGATCCGCAACATGGACAGGTACAGACGTTTCTGTTCTCATGCTATTAGACGTTTTATTTCTTTGTGCTGTAAGTGGTTTTAGGCTGGCATTATGAATGAATGAATGAAAATCTTTATTTCGAACAATTAAAAAAAAAAAACATGTATACAATATCCGTCAATAAAATAAAAACAAAACCAAGAATAAAAAAAATAAAATGTAGCATAACTTGTTTGAAAAGGGAAGCCTTACTGTGCGTTCACACTGGACGCGAATAGCGCGTCAAATTCACCTCTACCGTGTCTAGTTTGACGCTTGACCACTTTGTGTTAATTTGCGCGTCAAAAGTGAAACTGATGCGTGTAAAAACAAAAGTTTGAAGCGAAATTTACGTGTCACGCGCGTCAGAATCGAAACCCGTTGGCGGCCATCTTTTTTATGTTGCTCCAAAAGTGATGTTTTTTTTTTCCTGTCTCACGTCCAGACACGAACTTATGCACATATGTTGGTTGTCTTCGCGTCAAACTCGTGAATACACAAATAGCACTAACTAAATCATTTGCGCGTAACGCGCCAGACGCTTAATTTGTGCCGTTCTTGAACTTGACGCGCGAATGAGGCGTATTCGCGTCTACCGCGCCGCGCTCTACGCCTCATTTGCGCCGCAGGATTTTTTACGCGCGTAACGCGTCTTTGCATTGACTTAACATTGAAATCACTCGCGCTATTCGCGTCCGGTGTGAACGCACCATTAGGCTTATTAGGACCCAGTAACTACCCAAACCAAATCACAAACGAACAAGATAAATTCAACTTAACATTTAAGATAATACAGAAAAAACTACTAAATTAGCTAATGCTTTATCCTGAAATTAAGATAAAGAAGCATAAACGGACACCATTATCAAGCATGCTTTGCAAGTTATGAGTCGTTCGCCCTCACCACTTCTGTACTTTAAAAAAAAAATTGCAACATGTTAACACTTTGTTTGATCGAATTCCACAAAAGCACCCCACAAATAGAAATACACGTACTTTTGAGCTTTGTCCGAGTCCTCTCAAGTAATAACCCCCATCCCTATCTGTGAATATTTGGCAACTGTTTATTTATTGCTTTCATTGTGCAGTCTTAAATTTACCATTAACATTGATCAGATTTAGTGTTTTTCAAAATCTACAACCCTTAATTTCAGTTTGAACGCTGCATATGTAATAGATCTTAAGAGGATTAATGTTTGCCTGTGATTTCTCCAGCATGCCAGAGTTGCAGAAACTGCAGCAGCTGAAGGACGAGACTGGCGAGCTGTCGTCTTCTGATGAGAAACGTTACCGAGCTCTCAAACGAACCGCAGAGAGAGAGCTGCTCATGGTACCTATCTGACTTCACTTTAAAACACAGATAGACACCACATGCTGGGATGTTTCACAGTGTTTCTAGAGTCTGAAGTGGATTGTTCAGTGCTTTATATTAATGCTGCGGTTTAACATGCACTAGGGGTGTAACGATACACCAAAACCAACATGCATGTACTGTCATTTGTAGCCCTCAAACCGTATTCACTTAATATCCCTTAATCCTGTAATTGTGGACAAATGTGGGCACAGAGGACTCCTAATTTTTATTATAAATGTTATATCACTGTCTTCGATAAAGTTTTGTCTATCCATTCATGGTGTTTTTTTATTTATTTTGGGGGTATTTTTGAATTTATTTACGTCAAAAAGTACCATATTTTCTATGTAAATTATGCTTATTTTTATGTTTTATTTATTATTATTTTTTTAACTACATTAAAATATCCTTCCAATAAGTTCTTAGAGCTAAAACCTAAAGATGAAGTGACTTTGCTGTCACCTGGTGTCTTATTTTAGAATGCTCTAAATTACAGTTTTTCCCATTCATTTCTTGCCCATTTTTGACCCAAATACAAGATTAAGGAGTTTTTTTCACCCACTTAACAATGTAGGATTGAGTCAAAAAAAAATTGTGTGCATTTAGGAGGCAAACTTAGGAAAAGTAGCCAAGTCTTGTACCGCTCAGATCACGGGAAGTATTTTATTTATTTTTTTTAAATAAATCAAAACTATTTTGCCCACATTTGTCCAGAATACGGTTTTAGGCTTAAGTCACGCCTTGGTTTGTTTACGGTACAGCAGAGCGAAAAACACAACATAAAACAGCCTTCCCCCCCCCATTTTTTATTAAAAAGAGGTTTAGTGAACATTATTTGCAGTATTTATAAACATTTATATGTAACATTTACAAATAAGGATACAACCATAAGATATAAGTTATGTGCCGAGGAAAACAAATGCATTAAAAAGTAGCACGCATGTCTGACAGGATGGCATACCGCTTTATTTGTTTGAGTTAGTTTGAAGTGTGTAATATAAAGCAGTTAAGCAATAAGGACAACGTGGATAATGCACTTTTCCCTTCCATTATTTTCTCAGATGCGTAAGAACTATGCTGCAATTATTGGTGCCTAAACGAAAGACCCGTATCGAAATGTTCCCGTATGAAACCGTGTACCGTTACACCCCTAACATGACATGGTCCATCAGCCAACCCAAACATCTCATTTTCTCTTCTTTCTCAGAACGCAGATGTGATCTGTTGCACATGTGTGGGTGCGGGTGACCCTCGCCTGGCAAAGATGCAGTTCCGCTCCATTCTCATCGATGAGAGCACCCAGGCCACGGAGCCCGAGTGCATGGTGCCCGTGGTGCTCGGGGCCAAACAGGTGATTTCCTGGAAATAATTAAAAATATCAGTACAAGCTTTTTAGTCCCCCCTTAATCCACAACATAATAACAAACACGAAACGCACTATGCAAGTAAACTTGATGTGCCTTAGGCCTCGTTTACACTCAGTGAAATGTGACCCAATTGTGATTTATTGCTCATGACCACGCCATGATCTCATTTAAAGGAGTAGTTCACTTTTGAAAAAACTTTTGCTGATAATTGACTCACCCCCATGTCATCCAAGATGTCCATGTCTTTCTTTCTTCAGTCGAAAAGAAATTAAGGTTTTTGATGAAAACATTCCAGGATTTTCTCCATATAATGGACTTCAATGGGGTCCAAACGGTTCAAGGTCCAAATGAGAGTTTCAGTGCAGCTTCAAAGGGCTTTAAACGACATGAATAAGGGTCTTATCATGCGAAACGATCGGTTATTTCAAAACTTATTCCAAAAACGTAACTTTTCTAAGGACAAATGCTAGCCTTGCTCTATTCTGTGAGGCGCGTTTGCAACGTCACGTAATACGTAATTACGTTCAAAAGGTCATGGGGGACGTAGGCGTAAGTACAGAGTCAGTGTTTACAAGTTGAACGCATAGTGCAAACTAACTCAAACGCTGTTTACAAAAAAAGTAATTAAAAGGTAAAACAACGATGTCGGACGATTTTGATTCTGTACTTCCGGCTACGTCGCCCGTGACCTTTTTACGTGACGTTACAAACGCGCCTCACAGAATAGAGCAAGGCTAGCATTTGTCCTTAGAAAAGTGACATTTTTGGAATAAGCTTTGAAATAACCGATCGTTTCGCATGATAAGACCCTTATTCATCGTCTGGTGTCGTTTAAAGACATTTGAAGCTGCACTGAAACTCTCATTTGGACCTTGAACCGTTTGGACCCCATTGAAGTCCATTATATGGAGAAAATCCTGGAATGTTTTCATCAGAAACCTTAATTTCTTTTCGACTGAGGAAAGAAAGTCATGGACATCTTGGATGACATGGGGGTGAGTAAATTATCAGCAAAAGTTTTTTCAAAAGTGAACTAATCCTTTAAGTGCGTATCTATAGCACAAATTTGATTTCTCGTACCATTTACGCCAAAAATAGTCATTGCGTGCATACGCACTTTATTACGTGTAATACGCATGCACTCCACACCCAAGCGCCTATCATATGCACCCAAAAACTGTTTTGCCGTTTAAATGGCACGAGTTATTAAAATTCATGCTATAGATACGCACTTTCATGAGATTGTGTTATATGTTCCCACTAGTCCTGAGATCTCTCTCGCACACAGGCTGCAGTGATGGCCTTTTCCACCTCCACCACCTCAAATCTTTGGCGAACTTCACATATATCACAAAGCTAGCATGAAGCATATTTCGTCCATCTGTTCGAGAACTCCTTTTAAGCATGCGCAATGTTTCAGATCTGACAAGTGTAAACCCATGAATCTGATATGGGTCACAATTAAAAGAACGTGTAAACGGACGGTCCCAAAAAATCGGATATAGGCAACAAATCAGAATTGGGCATCAAGACAGTGTAAACGAGGCCTTATTTTGCCTATTAAAGGAGAACTCCGGCACAAAATGAACCTTTGGTCTAATTACACATTGTTACCTAGTCAACCGTTATCTGAGATTTGTTTTCATGATTGCCGAATGTAAATAGTTTTATCTCTAAAAACAGTTTAGCCTATAACGCTAGTATAACGCTAGTATATAGAGCATAGAGTAATGACAAATAAAAATCGCTTGTTATTACCACTAACAAGGCTCAAAATAGCCCCACAGTAACACGACAGCATAACAAGGGTCCCTACATTCAAACCAGCATTGAGAACTTTGTCAGTGTCCATACAGTTTAATAAGAAGATATTTCATACACACAGTCAACTTCGCGAATACAGGAAGAAGCCATCTTTGAAAAACAGTCTCTACCAGTCGATCTACGAACGCCGATCCAAGTGCGCTGAACTGTGCAGAATCTCATATGGTCCGTTGTTTCCGGAAGAAACACAAACACGAACCATTTTCTTCTCTTCAATATGTATTTAGACTACTGTTCGCGCTCACCTTATCACCTTATTCACATCTCACCGGTGCACATGGATCGGCGTTTTTCGAACTATTTTTAGTATTCCCGAAGTTGACTGTGTGTATAAAATATCTTCTTATTAAACTGTATGGACACTGACAAAGTTCTCAATGCTTCGGTTTGAATGTAGGGACACTTATTATGCTGTCGTGTTACTGTGGGGCTATTTTGAGCCTTGTTAGTGGTAATAACAAGCGATTTTTATTTGTCATTACTCTATGCCCTATATACTAGCATTATACTAGCGTTATAGGCTAAACTGTTTTTAGAGATAATACTATTTACATTCAGCAATCATCAAAACAAATCTCAGATAACGGTTGACTAGATAACAATGTGTAATTAGACCAAAGGTTCATTTTGTGCCGGAGTTCTCCTTTAAGCACACACTGTGTTCAAGTTAAATGTGTGGAGAGATAACTGAAAATTTTGTACGAATGCACAGACCCAGTCATTTTTAATTTGCCAACAATTGACTTTGTATATGAGATCATCAGTGTTTTTCTACTGTGCCACATTAAAGGATGGGATTATAGGGATTAAAAGTGGACAAAAGGTGGAAATTAAACTTAACGTTAATTTAATTGTGTTTGTTGCTTTGGAATATAAATTGAGCAGGTTTCAGAGATTACATTTTTTTATTTGATTATATTCTGGAAAATTCGGTACTTGAAGTTTATGTATACACTCTTGTAAGCAAGTGTATATTTTCTCTAGTAGTAACTGTACTGTGCTGTGTCTTTAATAGCTGATTCTGGTGGGTGACCACTGCCAGTTGGGTCCTGTGGTCATGTGCAAGAAGGCGGCTAAAGCGGGTCTTTCTCAGTCTCTGTTTGAGAGGCTGGTGGTCCTGGGTATCAGACCCATCCGTCTGCAGGTGCAGTACCGCATGCACCCGGCGCTCAGCGCTTTCCCTTCAAATATCTTCTATGAGGGTTCTCTGCAGAACGGGGTCACTGCCGGTACGTTATTTTCGCTTTGCATAAAGTTCACAGACGGTTGCATTAAGTTCGATCTGGTTGATTTTTAGTTTAGCCAGTATAGATAGATTTGTTTTGTTGTACACTACAGGTCACAATTAAGATATTTTTTTAAATGTACGAGTCTCTTCTGTGCACCAAAAGTGCATTTATTAGATCAAAAATAGAATAAAACACAATAATATTGTGAAATAATTTTACAAAATAACATTTTTTATATTTTAAAATATAATATGTTTTCAAATGTAATTTATTCCTGTGATGAAAAGCATCACTGTTACATGATCCTCCAAAAATCATTCTAACATACTGATTTGGTGCTTAATTATCAATGTTGAAAACTAGTTTTCCTCCTTAATATTTTTGTGGAAACGTGTTTTAGAAAGTTCAAAAGAACAGTGTTTATTTGAAATACAATCTTTTGTAAAATTTTTCAATTCGTTTTTATTCATTTATTTATATATACATACATATATTATATATATATATATATATATATATTTGTGTGTGTGTATATATCTATATATATATATATATATATTTGTGTGTGTGTGTATATATATATATATTATATATATATATACACACACATTATACATACACACAGTATATTTTTTTATATTTTTTTATATTACACACAGTATATTTTTTTATTTATTTTTTTTTTGAATAAAAAAAAATTATATATATATATATATTATTTATTTATTTATTTATTTTTTATGTTACATAAGTTCATGTTCCATACTACAACATTTTGGCCGAAGCTAATTCTCAATGTTTGTCCCTAGGGGGCCTTTACATAAAATTACACAATACATAGTTAAAATAAACATAATAATACAATGTATCACAATTTAAATATAAATGCAGTGGATGATCAATGGTCACATTTCTGACCTCTGATTAAAGAGCCTTTAAGATTGGTTTT
Source organism: Pimephales promelas (assembly GCF_016745375.1). Next base: position 507,260 of record NW_024121125.1, read on the forward strand.
GAAAATGTGTTTTTTTATGTTGTTCAATGAAGTTTCAATGTTTCGTAATATTTAACATTAAACAAAAAATTCAGCTTCAATAAATCACATTTTAAAATATATTAAATTAGAAGTTATTTTAGATAGTATTTGTGTCGCCACATTAATAATGTTGTGTTTCTCTTCAGCTGATCGCATCAAGAAAGGCTTTGACTTCCAGTGGCCTCAGCCGGATAAGCCCATGTTTTTCTACGTGACTCAGGGTCAGGAGGAGATCGCAAGCTCTGGCACCTCCTATCTCAACAGGTACATTTGCATGTGATATCAGATTCTCAAAAGACACGCACCACAAAAATAAATATTTATAAACACTCCTTGTTACCAGTATCAGATAAAGCTCATTCAGAGGGTCGGTCTGATAAAATCATGTCTCTGTTTTTAGGACTGAAGCTGCTAATGTGGAGAAGATCACCACTCGTCTGCTGAAGGCCGGAGCCAAACCTGACCAGATTGGCATTATCACGCCGTACGAGGGCCAGCGCTCTTACCTGGTGCAGTACATGCAGTTCAGCGGCTCACTGCACACCAAACTCTACCAGGTACAGAGTCAAAACCGCTTTTAAACGTGCTTGCAGGTGGAGTTCAGCCCAAGCTATTGAACCCAAATCGGTTCTGAGGCTGGATTCACTAAATAGTTTTAAGAATACAAATCTAAACGACTAATTCCTTATTTTCTGACTTAATAACAAATAATTTGCATTCCCAAAAAACTTCTTAAGTTAGTTCTAATAAAAATGCATTAATTATGCCTTGTAATGCACCTTATAATGCATTGCATGAGCTCATGAATAATTGCAACTAGAGTTATAATACACTTGTAGAAAGTATAATGCATTTATAAACAACCAATTTCACATGTAACAAGGAATCTGTGAATATTATAATGCATTTTAATTTTTGGTTACAATTGAAAATTAAAAAAAAGATATAATGCGTTATAATGAACATTATGAAGTACATTAAACAAAGGCTTAGTAATGTGTTGCTAAATATTTGATTTTTTTTTTTAAATACAAATAATTTGTATTCTCTAAAAACTTAAGAATCTTCTTTAAAAATAATAATAATTAATTCTTAAAAATAATCTTTAAGTTTATATATATATATATAGCATTATAAAAATGCATTAATTATGCCTTGTAATGCACCTTATAATGCATTGCATGGGCTCATGAATAATTGTAACTAGAGTTATAATACACTTGTAGAAAGTATAAGGAATTTATAAACAACCAATTTCTCATGTAACAAGGAATCTGTGAATATTATAATGCATTTTAATTTTTGGTTACAAATACAATTATTTATGAAAATTAAAAAATATATATAATGCATTATAATGAACATTATGAAGTACATTAAAAAAAGGCTTAGTAATGTGTTGCTAAATATTTGATTTTTCTTTTTTAAATACAAATAATTTTTATTCGCTAAACTTAAGAATCTTCTTTAAAAATAATAATAATGAATTCTTAAAAATAATCTTTAAGTTTTATATATATATATAGCATTATAAAAATGCATTAATTATGCCTTGTAATGCACCTTATAATGCATTGCATGGTCTCATGAATAATTGCAACTAGAGTTATAATACACCTTTAGAAAGTATAATGCATTTATAAACAACCAGTTTCAGATGTAACGAGGAATGTGTGAATATTATAATGCATTTTAATTTTGGTTACAATTATTTATGAAAAAATATAATGCATTATAATGAACACCTGTAAAATGCATTACACACAGGCTAAAGTCTTAGAAATGTGTTGCTAATTATTTGAGTTTTCTTATTTAAGAATTGCGCTTTCTTACTGGATATATCTTTAATAATAGATTCATAATTTGAATCTCTTCTTTATTAAGAAGAATTCTGTGAATACGGACCATGAGAATTATGGTGAGAAGAATAGACTATTTCCTTGCATTTGCCAGATGATTAGATCGAGACACAGGGCTGTAGATGAATGGCTGTTTGGCACACTGACAGCAGCATATCAGTGATGTATTGACCTCTGTGTGTCTACAGGAGGTGGAGATCGCCAGTGTAGATGCGTTCCAGGGCAGAGAGAAGGACTTCATCATCCTGTCTTGTGTCAGAGCCAATGAGCACCAGGGCATCGGCTTCCTGAACGACCCACGTCGTCTCAATGTGGCGCTAACCAGAGCCAGGTAACAACAGCACACTTTGAGTGAGGAGGAAAATTTGTGTATAAATAATGTAGAATTGCTCTGATTATATGCACAATTTTGTGTGTATGTGTACAGATATGGCGTGATCATTGTGGGCAATCCTAAGGCTCTGTCCAAGCAGCCTTTGTGGAACCACCTGCTGAATTACTACAAGGAGCAGAAGGTTCTGGTGGAGGGTCCACTCAATAACCTGAGAGAGAGCCTCATGCAGTTCAGCAAACCACGCAAGCTGGTCAACACCATCAACCCTGTGAGTGCAGACTAGATTTCATATTTCCTCCGGCTCAGAAATGGTCGTTTACGTACATGACATGCATACATGCAAAGCTGGTTAATTACAATTTCATTTTAAATAGTAAGCCAGGGCTATTCAATTGGCGGCCCGCGGGCCAAGTGCCGAGTTTCACTGTCAGGATATTTTAATTTAAGCCTATAATAATTGAAGAGTTCAGATGCAAAAGCCTCTAAATGCCATTTGAAATTTTCTTCTTGAATGATGATTTTTATCAAACTTGTATATTTAAGTTCAGTAATTTCACTTAAATAACAATTAATAGGTAATTATCATTGCCATTTAAGTGAAATCACTGAACTTAAATATACAAGCTTGATAAAAATGATCATTCTAGAAGAAAATTTCAAACTTCATCTGAACTCTTCAATTATTAATAAAATAATTCTTACCAATAGCTATGAAATTGTATAATTCAATATATTTGTATAGCTGTAAAAAAGTTATTTATTATGGTCTGTATACTGTTGGGTACCATATTTCCTAGTAAATGCAAAACCTTTTTTTTTTTTTACTTTAGCTTACTTATTGATACTGTTAAGTGTCAATAAATAAGCTAAACCCACCGGTCCAGCTCAACTTTTCGATTTAATAATGCGGCCCTCGAATGAAGCTAATTGAATAGCCCTGTAGTAAGCAGTTGCATAATGTAGCTTGAAATAAGCTACATTATTTTTAAGTCCCCCATCTCTTAAAACTCATCTTTGATCACCAAAATGACATATTTAATAGTTTTTTCCTTGGGGAAAAATCTTCATGGCTCAAAGTATCTTGAATGTAACTCGACACCCTTGCCTCATTTAGAATGCGTGGTCCTATAAATATGCAAATGAGCCCCACCTCCACTTACTCACTCACTCAGAGATCCACTGGTTGACGATCAAACATTGATCTGATTGGTTACAAGGTCGTTTGTGATGTCAGAAACACCAGCGTTTTAAGCAGGAAACACTCAGTAATGCTGTCGACTTATGAATTTGCACATGGTTTGTCTTGGTGTATTAAAAGCACCTCATATAAACAACATTAAAAGCTTGATTTTCACCACAGGGGGACTTTAAATGCATTTGTAACATCTAATTTTTACATTATAACTCCCAAAGGGACCAATACACATAACACACATAAGTAGCAAAATCCTCCTAATAGTGTAATTGTGTGTTTCAGGGGGCACGTTTCATGAGCACTGCCATGTATGATGCGAGAGAGGCCATGATTCCTGGATCTGTGTATGACCGCAGCAACACTGGTGAGAATATGATCATAAGCTTAATATTGTCATAATCATTTTTCTTCTATGAGCTCATTGGTTCTGCCTTAAATTATTACATTAATACATTTTTAGCTAACCGTGATTTTGTATATGTACGTTTCTGAAATGCATAACTCTGATATTATAATGTGGACTCGTGCATTTTCTGTAAAGCTGCTTTGAATCTGTGTATTGTGAAAAGCGCTTTACAAATAAATGTGAATTGAATTGAATAAGCCATTGCTGATCGAGACACTATAGTTGCGATGAATTAATATAGAATAAAGCTCTTATTTTTCTTGTTGGTTAACATAAAGTAGGGATGCTAACGATTAATTGGCGATCAATTGAATTGATGGTCGATAAACGAGGTCATCATTAGCGTGTGTAGTTTTGAGGTGCGTGTGAACACGTGCAGAAGATTCACAAAGAGAAATTCAGTAGTTTTGAAGTAGAAATACGTAGTTATGTATTTTAAATTTATTAATGACTATGCTAATACATTTAATGACTATAAAAATAGAGCACTTCTAATGTAAGTGTAAGTTTAAAGGCACTTGTTAAGTGATAGTCATATTTCATATATATATATATATATATATTCACTGTACTAAACTTTAAAACAACACCTATTTTGTGTTAGTTAAGGAACGTGATAACGAGGTTTGTACTATGATCGATTATGGGAATAAATGTAAATTGACATCCCTAATATAATCTAATGCATTAGTTTTAGCATCAACCAGATGATTCCTGTGTTATTCTATTGGTTTTGCTTTTGAAATGTAATTTTTCTCTCACGGTCTGTGTTTACAGGTCGTCCATCTAATATGTACTTCCAGACCCATGATCAGGTTGGCATGATCGGGACCGGACCAAACCCTATGGGCTCCATGAACATTCCCATCCCGTTCAATCTTGTCATGCCGCCCATGCCTCCGCCCGGGTACCTGGGCCAGGTGAACGGACCCGCTGCAGGTGACAGAAAACACTCAATAAACACTCCTGCTTTTGAGCAGGAAACATTGACTAACATTATAAGAGCACTTTTTTTATTCTAAACAATTCCACAATAGTGTAGAAACTGAACTTTGGGAAAGAGATGGATAATAATGTTGTGAATAGAGCAATGAGAGGTGAAGCAGAATCAAACCACGATCAGGGTTATTTTGTCAAGGCATACACAATGGTAATTCAAAGTGCTTTACATAGAAGAAATTAAAATAATCAGAAGAAATCAGAATAATTAAAACAGTTTAGAATAAAAAAATTATTAAAAAAAAAGAATAAAATTATGGTTAATTAAATCTAAAAGTATTTAAAAAAATGTGTTTCTTTAAACAAAATAAATGCTAACTGGAATAAAATATAAAAAATAAAAAAAACTATTTTATTTCAGCTAGTTTCTAAGAAAACATTTCTCATTTTATTTATCATGGTGTACTAAAAACTGAAATACAAATTATTGATAAACATGAAAAAAGCTAAATTAATAAAACTTTAACTTAAAAGAAAATCTAAAAAAAAAAAAATACTAATTTAAAATATTTTAAAAACTAAGACTTTTAAATGTGTAGGAAATAATTATTTTTCATTTAGTTTAACTCAATGTGCTAAAATAACTAAAAACTAAAACTGTAATAAAAATGTATTTTAATTATTATAATTTTTTTAAACACACCAAAATAAAAATAAAAGCTAATTCAAAATAGTCACGAAAGCTATATTAGTAACACTGATCCCGATATTAATCGGTTCTCTGGCTGCTTACAGGTCGTGGTGCTCCTAAAGGTAAGACCGGGGGTCGTGGAGGTCGCCAGAGGAACCGTGGCACAGGGAACCATGGCAGTGGGCAGGCCAACATGCCGAGCAGCCAGGCCAGTCAGGATCTGGTGTCCCAGCCCTTCTCCCAGGGTCCTCTGACCCAGGGCTACATCACCATGAGCCAGCCTTCACAGATGAGCCAGCCTGGCCTGTCCCAGCCTGAGCTCTCACAGGTACACACACTTTAACACACCTAGCCGACGGTCGGCGTCAGTGCACGAGAATAATAGCAAAACACTGAAGAAAGAAGTCAAAACTCTACTGATAGAGGCTGTTCTAGTGTTACGTCATCTTACCTGAGTGAAATTAAAACAGAAAAAACGGAATTTGGGAAGAAATAAAACGGAAACCCTTTTAAACATGGAATTGCTTGGACATGTTTTGCTTATTGAAGTTGCACTATTTTTAAATAAGCTGTAAGCCGTTTGAGTCTGTGTTAAAGTTGTGTGTGTCTTCTGTGTGGAACAGGACAGCTACCTGGGGGATGAGTTCAAATCCCAGATGGATGTGGCGCTCTCCCAGGATTCAACCTACCAGGGCGAACGGGCTTATCAGCACGGAGGAGTGACTGGACTCTCACAGTACTAGAGTGTAAGACAACCACACACACATCTTAGATAACCACACATACACTACCATTTAAAAGTTTGGGGTCACTAATATATATATATATATATATATATATATATATATATATGAAGAGCTCAGATGCAAAAGCCTCCAAGTGCCATTTGAAATTTTCTTCTTTAATGATGATTTTTATCAAGCTTGTATATTTAAGTTCAGTAATTTCACTTAAATGATTGTCATTTAAGTGAAATTACTGAACTTAAATATACAAGCTTGATAAAAATCATCATTAAAGAAGAAAATTTCAAATGGCACTTGGAGGCTTTTGCATCTGAACTCTTCATATACATATTGTAAGAAATGAATACTTTTATTCGCATTAAATAGATCAAAAGAACTGATTTTAAAGGCATTTATTATTCTATTTCACATAAACACTGTTCTTTTGAACTTTCTATTCATCAAAGGGTCCTGAACAAAAATGATCAGTTTCTTTTATATATTAGAGTGATTTCTGAAGGATCATGTGACACTCAAGACTGGAGTAATGATGCTGAAAATGATACATTTTAACATGTATTACAATAGAAAACGGCCATTTTAAATATCGGTTATTTTTGGTCAAATAAAGTGCGCATAAGAGACTTCTTTCAAAAACCATACAATCTTATCAACGGCAAACTTTTGAATGATAGTGTGCATTGATTTACACGTCTGGTTAGTTTCATATTATGTGCTTTTTTATGTTTGTCTACTCGCACGTGAATCAGACGTTTCCACCCAGTTTTAAAATGATGGGCTGATCTATTTTTGAGCAATTTTAAAAGCGCATACACCTGTGTTTTTAACATATTGTCACTATCAATGATGCATATTGTTACATTTTTGTATTGTGATGATACAGGTGAAACTCAAAAGTTGCAAAAGTTCATTTATTTCAGTAATTCAACACTACACTCTTAGAAGAAATGGTTCTATTTAGAACCAGAAATGGTTCCACCCCCCGCTTCACATATGGAACTCCAAAATGGTTCTATATAGAACCTTTTTTTTTTTTTGTTAAAAGATTCTATTGGCCAAGTATGGTTCTATATAGAACCCAGAGAAACCCTTTTTTAAAGGTGCCATCTGGGGAAAAAAATCAATTCATACACCATATTCCATACCAGATGGAGGCAGTATACCTCCAGAAAAATACCTCCGCGGCCGCGCGCACTCATGTCTTCAAACAACACGGGCGAGCGGGTCTCCCTCACGCATATTAATCAGTAAAACTAATAGTAAAAGGTTGGAGGACCGCAGTTTCACGTGGATCATTTGGAGATTTTCAGAGATTATTGACTAAATGAACAACATCTCAATACTAAATTATAAAGGCCGTCTCATAGACAAGCCGGTGCATTTCGACGATATGGGAAAATTAAAGCCCAGGCATTTTTAGTTTATGGTATTCCTTTTGTTCATGTTACATTTTTATCATTAGTTTGAATTAATTTGACAGACAGCATTCCCTGATGTGGACCAAGCTAGCGCCTTTCAGAGCTGCCCACTCTCACAAATTCACCGTGAGACACACAACTTTTCACACACTCACGCCACATCCATTTTGTCATGCACAGAAAAGGACACAGAGACCGATCTCAGCTCTCAGATTCTGTTCATTTTATTACGCAATTCAAACAATAAATGCAGTTTTGGCGCTTGTAAATGTTAGACGACAGATCCCTAGCGCACGTGAACCGATCATCTCTACTAGCTAATGGTAAAAGAACACGAACACTGTTGAAAGATATGTTACAACTTACCAAAATGTATTCCTCGTGCATAATATCGACCAATCATTTATTGAACTCATCCCTGAACTGAAATTTAGTAGCGGGCTGTATTTCCACACGACATCACGACATGACATGCAGGTTCAAGTACACACAAGCCGGCGCGACTTACTCGTGTTACTGCAGTTTGGCTGGTGGTAACGTTGCCCGCCCGCATACCGCCTCCCATGGCCGAAACTGGTATTACGACACCTGCCGGGGCTAATAATTTAGCATGCTAATTTAGGTTATATCTCGGCAGCACTATAACTTGCCAGTTTTTTAATAACATCATTGCACTTATTTCTTCTCATTCTTTTGATGTGTGTAGCTCATTTTTTGGATATTTGTACCTCAATTATTCCATATGGCACCTTTAAAGAATGTATAGAACCTTTTAGGGGTTCCAAATACGTAGCGCTGATAGAACCTTTTAAGATTCTATATAGAACCTTTTCTTCTAAGAGTGTAACTCATTACATGCAAAGTGAGATATTTCAAGCCTTTATTTGTTATAATTGTGACGATTATGGCTTACAGCTATGAAAACCTTTTCACAATATTCTAATTTTGAATGTGGGGTTTTCATAGCTGTAAACCATAATCGTCACAATTATGACAAATAAAGGCTTGAAATATCTCACTTTGAATGTAATGAGTCTATATAATATATTAGTTTCAACTTTTAAGTTGAGTTACTGAAATAAATGAACTTTTGCACCATATTCACCTGTATATTGTGAGACGATATATTTTTACACCCGCATTAAATTGATCAAAAGTGACATTAACGAGTCTATTTCAAATGAACACTGTTCTTTGTCTCGCTTTTAAAATGATGGGCCAATCTTTCTTTATTTTGACACCTACAAATTTCAACATTTTTAATTTTTTCTAATATATTCTGTTCCATTTTTTGCTCTTTTGTCCATGCACGTAATAAAGCACGTGTTTCTCTGCCCGTGTCCGCAGGTTGTTGGAACAGGAGCTAGGCCTGTGCTGAGCTTAGTTCATCAGCATTTTAAATATGGGTAAATATAAAAAAAGAACAAACATGGATGCCCGTTTACCACTGTTACAACTGAAGCACCATGGTGTGAGAGCAACAGGAGAGAATCAAACCAATCACAGGAGGGGAGTAAAGCTGGACAGGACGAAAGAGAACGTGCGAGTGGCGGATTACATCCACCATTCGTTGAGGACGGGGAAGGAGAGGGGAGACGCAGTGTTAGGAGGAGACCAAACACGAGATCTTCGATCTGCAACTCCGCAACGTGGAGGAGGCTCCCGGAGCGCAGGGACCCTTCCCGGCCTCCTCTCTCTCTCGCCTGGCTGTCGACGTCAGCCTCAGGCCTTGCCCTGCCAACCGAGGAGGAGGAAAGATGAAGTTCTCTTAAAACTTACCTGCAAAAACCACGCTTGCTCTGTCGTCTCCACGAGCTGAGAGAGGGGGTGACGTATTTAAAGTAATTATAAACGCTTTTCAAGCAGCTGATTTTGGGGGAAATAGAGTTCCCCTCAAAGTTGACATCTGACATTCAGGTTCTACCACCGAACATCTTTGAGAGAACGGACGAGCGTTTAATTTCGCAGGTGCTAGGGCGCTCTGAAGGACGATTCAACTTTGAGGAAGGTTTTCCGCCTGAAGGAGGGTAAGAGGTGCCGCGTATCCGAAGGCCCGCTCTCTGCTAGGTGATTCGCCGACGCAAAAAGGGGTAGAAATGGCTTTCTCTTTTCTTTTTAAACGTCTGCTCTCTGCGGAGCTGACGCGGAAGGGGCCGACGGATCTATCCTTTCTTATATTCCTCTTTTAAAACAATTTTTTCCAACTAGAATAAAAACAGTGAAGTAGAACCGCTCGATTAGCCTGCTTGATTTAGATGTGGCTTCTTAAATCTCTTACCTTGCTACAAAAAAACCCCTAAAACTAAAAAAAAAATCAATCAAAACCAACAGGATTCTTGCCAAGGGTGTGAGATCATCACAGCAAACCCCTCCCACTTCGTAATATTGTCGCGCCCCGATCGCTTTAGTTAAAGGGGGAATGACCAGGCGCACCTCAAAGAAAGCAGGAGATCGGAGACCCATGCGAAGGACAGACAGGTGAGATTCTCGCTGTTTTTGTGTCTGACCGTAAGAGGCGCCGTCGTGCTCTCTTGCTTTATGATGATGATGTCAATGAGAGCGGCGGTAAATGCCAACCAGAGGTGTGTGCGTGTGTATGTATGTGTGTTTCCAGACTGCCCTTCCTCATTATTATTATTATTATTATTTTTATCATTATTAGTGATAGATTGTAGTTATGCTTTGTTCCCCCTCCCCCCCTGTTCTAGTTGCTCATTTTTATTTGTATGACCTGACGTGAATTTCTCGTAACCCCTCTGTGTGGAAACTGCTCGACTTTATTTGGTTTCCACAGACCCATTCAGAGTTTTATGGCAGCTTTTTAACATCTGTTCCGATGCCTCAGCTTTGTACTTTTACTTTGGAGTGTTTATACCTTGCTGTTACTCCATATTTGCAACACTTTTGACTGTTTAAGCATCACCGCTCGCATTTTATAGCATCAAGCACAGATTCGTTTTAAGCTCACATATGCACAGTTTTGCTTTACTCTTTCGTTGCCCACAAGACAATCATGATTCATTCATAACCAACGTTGCAAAAACAGACATTTTGACGTTTTGCTCGCCATCTTTTCCATGTTAACCCCTCCTTTTAGAGTCTAAAAGTCCTTAAAACAGTTTTGTTTTCATACTTCAAGTGTAAATATCAATGCTCAGATTTGAAATAACATCAGTTGCCAATGACAATGAGATATTCAGGCCAAGGTGATGTAATCTGGTTATGATGAAGAGATCCTGCCTGAAGATCTGGAAGTGCTGAGAGGATCCGCTGCGAAAGTTGCATTCTGATATCAGATTTGATCGAAATGTACAGTAAATGAACTTGCATTGAAGAGGGACGCTGGAAAAATATCAGGATATTAAGTATAATTCAGGATTTTGTTTTGTGGAAAGAGTTTTCACCCCCACAGTATGTACTTGTAACTTTACAAATAAATGTTGCTTTCTTTTCACCCAACGCTGGTCTCGTTGCTTTATTGTCTTTTTTTTAATTATGCATGATCTACAATGAAATGTAAAGGGGCTATTTGTGTAAGAATACGTTATTAATTGATTTTTTTATTTTATTTTTGCCAATGTGTGAACTTCCCAAACTTTCTAGGACGCATTTTTATGGAAAGGAACGTTTTTGCCGTGAAAATCAAAGGATATGACGTAAAACCATACCCATATATTTTGCATTGATGTGTATCAAGAACTCGTCAATTAAAAATGTATCATTGCGTATTCTGCATTATTACAAATAATGCATAAAAAACAAAAAACTATAAAGTTTTATGGCTGGATGACATGATATATATAGCATAGGCTGATATAAGGGATCACCCGGATTTAGACCTACCTATATTGTATTTATCTAAAGCGTTCACAGGCAAATTTGCTTTATGTTTAGGTCTATATTGCTTTTATTTCCCCGGTGTCGAAATCAGGCAAACATAAATGTCAGGCAACACGATTCCTGGCTGCATGTCAATGTCCATATATATATATATATATATACACCATCTTCAAATGCATTATGCAAAATATGTCAGTTTGTCTGTGTCTTTGCAGTTAATTTCAGAGTTGTCTCCAATGAATCCCAAATTTGTGCCTTTTGATCAAATGGTAAGACCAGATGTTTAATCATTTTGAGTGTTCTGACCATAAATGAAAAGCAAATTAAATGCAGGTTCTTTCTCAAACACACACTTATTGGCTGATCTCAACCATATACTCTTTATCATCTTTACTAGACATCCACTTTAAGCCACATAGTTGATATTTTTCACTGTTTGTTTGGATTTTCTCTCGCAGATGTAGGCCTAATGGTGTCAAAATCGGCAATGGTGTCCATTACGTTTGTAGTTGGCAAAGTCACATTTGTGGACCTCCTGGTTCCTTATTTTGACCTGGCCTGGATCAATGCTTAATGGAAAGGCAAGCAAAATGTCATCCCTTATCGCAGAAGCCTTCAAATGGGTTCCCTTTCCTAACCTTGATCCTTCCTAACAGATATCCGTGACTCGTTTTTATAAGCAAACAAAGCGGCGCAGAATGAGTGAAGAGTCCCAACACTACCAAGGGGATTACCGGAGGTGAAAACGGTGATGGAGGTGGAGCACACCACATAGCCAGAGAAGTGATGAGTCAGTGAGACACAAAGACCTAGGTGACCGTGCGGAGGAAGAGACATATACTGAGAAAATATACTGTGTTGTCCACAGAGGTCTTTATACGCCCCTTAGGTCAATTAATATGACTTATCTCCAAATTGCTGCAGGAAAATGGTTTGATAACAATCGAAATGTTCAACTTGCCGAAATAGCCGGTGAAATCAGTCAACTTTTTTTTTTTTTTTTTTTGAATTGTAAATATGCTTTAATTTCCTTGATTCACTGAAAGAGAATGTATTAAAAATAAAATATTATTTGCAAATTGGTTACTTTGAATTATTTCACTAATACAACTTTATTTTCTTAAATCGCTTTTATAATTACTTAACTCCTTTAAATAAGAATACCCAATTTTAGTTTGGGCCAAAGCCTTGAATACCCACTGTCCTCAGAACCGGTCAGAACACCGGCCCTGTCGAGCGGGAAATATATATATAGACACGTTTTAAAGGGGTTATGAACTGAGAAATCAAAATTTCCTTGAGCTTTTGACATCTAAGAGGTCATCATATTATAAGAATATCCTGTAAGTTTCAGAACTGAAAACGTCCTTGTTAGTCCAATAAAAGCTTTTATTGACACCAGGCTCAGCAAACAACTCATTTTTAAAAGTGGGGAACTATGATGTCAAAGAGGATAAAACACCACCCCCGCAGAAGAAGATCAACGCCTACTTCAACACGGCTGGTTTAGCCCCGCCCACCGATTTGCGCATTACAAGCATAGCTAAAAAATTTTTTTTAAATATATATCAAATAACAAGCACGTATAAAGCACAGAACACATAAAACTCTGACATGTTATATCAAGTATATATAAAGCTTCACATATATAAAGAAAAAAAATAATAAGTAATAATAATAATAAATAAAAAAAATAAAATAAAAGATATACCCGCGTAGCTAAATAACATAGTGCTATTGCTACCACATGATGACAAACCAGATCGAGAGTGAAACTCATTATAATATGCAAAACTGTTATCCACTCGCAGTGGGCGTTTACCTTCAAGTCTTCAGTGCAAGACGCCCGTAAAAACAGAGCGTTTTTGAGCTAGGCTCAAAACTAGGGTAGAAAATAGCCTATTACTTATTCATTTTGATGTTTGTGAATGTAAAAACTAAGCGAACGTCATAAGTTGACCTCAGACAAAAAAAGCCAGTTCATGACCCCTTTTAATATAAGGCCATTTCTTTTATTGATTCCTATCAGGATTTGAAGAGAGTTTCAACCTTTATAACAAAAAGTGTTTATAAGAAAAAACACTATTAGCCGATCATGTCCGCGAGATATGGGAACGCCATGTTTGTAGTGTCTTTTTTTTTTTTTTTTTTGTAGTGTCTCATTAGGGTCACATCATCAGCCCACGTCATATGATTAACGGCTCTTTACTCTCTTTATAATCACTAGAGGGCGAGAAGAAGAAGAAGACGCCGCAATGAAGAAGCTGCAGTTCTGCTTCTGTCCACTAGAGTGTGAGTGTGTGAAAGAGAGAGAGAGAGAGAGAGAGAGAGAGAGAGAGAGAGAGAGAGAGAGAGAGTCTCTTCAAAACCCTCTCGCTCACAGAGGCTCGGAACATCAAAGCGAAAACTGATTACAAAGTAACAGTCGCGGCACGTCATCAAAGTCGCTGCGGGAAACATCAGAACGCGGGAATCCCGCGTGTCCGCGCGTGCAACCAAAGAAAAACACGGGAAAAGAGGAACTGACACGCACGCGCCCCGGTCATCACGTCCAGTTTCTGCGGCTGCTAGTGTTGCATTCGCTTGATGCCATGCAGATATAAACCATGTCCACTGTGTAGACTCCACACACACTCTCACACACACGGATTACTGATCTTTAACACAACTGTTATCCAGAACAGGAACAAGAGTTTGACATCCTGTGTGTTTACAACGACATGGGGTAAGAGTCATATTCTCATTTATAGGAACTTAAACTGAGCACAAACTTGTACAGCACTGCAACTATGGCAGATTTAAGACTTTAAATGGCTTCTGTTTATGTGTTTATATCACGGGGGAATAAGCTTTGTGTGTTTGACATGTTAAGCAAAGTCCTGCAGCATTTGTATATGATTGTATGCATGAACTCCTGTTAAAAGTGACCTATTTAACTTCATTTGCAACATCCCAAACACGCACTTTTCCTTATGCATAGTGCGATTTAACATTTTTTAATCTTATTTAATGTAGATAATGATATTTGTCAGCTACCCATAAATCTCGGTTCAGCCAAAGAATCGACATAGATAGATTTAACGATGTATTCATTATAAGTAGTTATTGTAATTATTATTTATCAAGATTAATTTAAAATGCCTTTGAGTTCTTGAACTTCATCCATGTCCTTGACCCATATATGTCATTAATTTTCTCAGTGTTAATGTTATTTGTGTTCTCTCATTAGAAGACCCTCATCTGTCCAGTAAGAATGTATCCATTGCACAGAGAGAGGTAAGACGGATCATTTTTGATATTTTTATATCAGATCCTGGGGTGTTTTTGTGGACATGGACCAGATAAGATGCATTGATCAAACCGACACCAGTTTTAGAGAATCTTATTATCAGTGCATAATATTTTAAACATTATTTTGCAACATTGCTCAGTCAATTATTTGTCATTTATATCATGTATAAATCAGATTTATATCTATTTAGAGCATCAGCCCAAATGCACTTTAAAAAAATCACTTTGCTAAATGGACACGGCACCTGTTTTTCATGTGAGAGCCATTAATCCGGCTCTTAGCTGGACATGTTCATGGGAATTATGGATATGCATATATATATAAAGAGAGCTTTCTTCTCGTACTGTAGAAATGACACCCCATCACGGCTGCCGCGGCACAGAAAGGTCTCGGGATGTTGTTTATGAAACTGCCGGTATTGTTTTTTTCAGTTGCCATGACGACCGCACAATGTATGTTCTTTGGCGTCTGGAGTGTCCTTCCCGACGAGTTTGTGTTGTGACCTTCAGGAGGCCAGTAATGGGTTAAAGCGGTGTATATTATAGTGATGGAGCGCTTCATTAGCTGTCGGGTCAGAACCAGAACACGCCTGGCCTCATTTCTGCCTTATAACTCCAGTCTTTGTCCTTCAAACATCCTTCTTTCTTCACGTTTTAATCAACATTTTCCATTTTATATGCGTAATGCATGCTGGTCTTGTTATGATTCGCCTGTGCACGTTCATTCCAAAGAATACATTTATTTGAATATATGAAAAAATGCCCTTTTCCACCACGCTTTCGCAAATCTTCGACATTATGATGACGTGTCGAGATTGACATCGCAAGAATGCCATCGTTATAACTTCATATTAGAGCCAGACCGATATTATCGGCCGATATTAGGCATTTTCCAAACTATCGGTATCGGCAGTTATAATGGCCGATAAATGAATATTTCAAAAATAAAATAAAAACGGACGAAACACGCTTCAAGCATGTCGTGAGTGTTGGAGTTGTATAGTTTGTCCACCAGAGGGCGCTCTACACCGTTCCTGTTGGCAACACTCGTTGAGTTGGGCACGAGACATGCATTGCTTGAATAGCAATTAAAAGAACATCCCCATCAGTTCTCTTATAACTCAAATAAGCAGGACAAAATTTTTATGACATAAGCTAACTAAATATGATCAAAATGATGACGCAATAATTTCCACTTTTTATGTTCATTTCAATATGTCGTAACTTCTTTTCTCGGAATAATGATTCGAGTGTCATCATAAGTTTGACATTTTTTGTATTTCAATTTCGACTTTTTATGTCATATGACTATTTATTCCATAATTTTGACTTTTGTATGTCAAAGTTCAACCACGTTGGTTTATGACGTCACGCACGTGTTGGAGTAGCTAATAACTACTTTTAATGAAACCGTTTGAGATCGAATTAACGTTTGATGTTTTGCTATGAATTACAGATATGGAATCCGAGGAATATTTCACATTTTGCGATATGATGTTGAGTTCGGCCAGATCTCGTTCTCAGTTTGGCCAGTGTGTCAATCAGATACACACACACATACACACACACACACTCAAACATGCATTCACACACACGGATGCAGACACTCACTCACTCTCTCACTCACTCACTCTCTCACTCACTCACTCATTCACTCTCTCACTCACTCACTCACTCACTCACTCTCTCACTCACTCACTCTCTCACTCACTCACTCACTCACTCACTCACTCACTCACTCACTCTCTCTCTCACTCACTCTCTCACTTACTCACTCACTCTCTCTCTCTCTCTCACTCTCTCTCTCACTCACTCTCTCACTTACTCACTCACTCTCTCTCTCTCTCACTCTCTCACTCTCTAACTCACTCACTCACTCTCTCACTCACTCACTCATTCACTCTCTCACTCACTCACTCACTCTCTCTCTCACTCACTCTCTCACTTACTCACTCACTCTCTCTCTCTCTCTCACTCTCTCACTCTCTCACTCACTCTCTCACTCACTCACTCTCTCACTCACTCACTCACTCACTCACTCTCTCACTCTCTCACTCACTCACTCATTCACTCACTCACTCACTCACTCTCACTCACTCTCTCACTCACTCACTCACTCACTCGCTCTCTCTCTGATGCACACACTCCCTCACTCATTCACTCACTCACTCTCTCTCACTCACTCACTCACACACTCACTCACTCTCTCACTCACTCACACTCTCTCTCTCTTTCTTTCTCTCTGATGCACACACTCTCTCACTCACTCACTCACTCTCTCTCTCTCTCTGATGCACACACTCCCTCACTCATTCACTCACTCACTCCCTCACTCACTCCCTCACTCACTCACTCACTCACTCACTTACACTCTCTCTCTCTCTTTCTTTCTCTCTGATGCACACACTCCCTCACTCTCTCTCTCTCTCTCTCTCTCTCTCTCTCTCTCTCTCTCTCTTGGAGTGTGTTTATGTGGACACAATCCTCTGTTACACACAACATCCAATTTCTGATCGCTTCATTGCTTTACGGTAAACATGAAATGCCATTTACAACACATTTTATTGTCATAATTTGATTTATTTCCAGGTGACAATTCAGAAAATAGAATTATTCTATCTATCTATATATATATATATATATATGTGTGTGTGTGTGTGTGTGTGTGTGTGTGTGTGTGTGAAATCTACATTTTGAATCCTGTTGAAGAACTCTTCTTCTCACCAAGGCTGCATGTAGATAAAAACACAGTAAAACAGGAGCAATGATTCTCTCTCACACACACACACACACACACACACACACACACACACACACACACACACAGGGGATCATGTTGTATTAGAACAGGAATGTGTTGTAAGAAAGTGGAGAAATTCTGGATCTGTTCTGTTCTGTCCGCAACACATTTGTTGACGCGTTGCAAACCACACTGACAGATTGGAGTGTGTGTGTGTGTGTGTGGTGTGTGTGTGTGTGTGTATTCAGAGATCTGTGGAGTCTGTTTCCCGCTGAAAGTCATTAGCGCCAGTCGATCTCTCACGCTGGACTCGTTTACAGACCCTCGGCTCGATCTGTGTGTGTGTGTGTGTGCTGGTGGGGATGTGTGTGTGAAGTCTCACCCCATGGAATTCTGGGAATTCAGAGCAGGCTATAAGAAGCGCTGCACTCCTGTTGCGATGAGGAGTCCTGAAGGTGGAGAGGAGGAAACTGATCTCAACACCCACAATCATAATCCATAATCCATAATGTGTGTGTGTGTGAGAGAGAGAGAGAGAGAGAGAGAGAGATAATGTGTTAGTGTGCATCTCTGTGTGAGTGAGAGAGTGTTAGTGTTAGTGTCAGTGTGTGTGTGTGAGAGAGAAAGTGTGTTAGTGTGCATCTGTGTGTTAGTGTGTGTGTGTGTGTGTGTGAGAGAGAGTGAGCTAGTGTGAGTTTATATTAGTGTTCATCTGTGTGAGAGAGTTGGTGTGAGTGTGTTAGTATGCATCTATGTGTGTGTTAGTGTGCATGTGTGTGTGAGAGAGTGTGAGTGTGTTAATGTGCATCTGTGTGTGTGAGTCTGTGTGAGTGTGTGTGTATCATTCATATCATGGTGTATCAAGTTCTGAGGAAGAGCTGAAATTCAGATATGCTAATAGGCGTTTGGTTTTGACCAATCACAACAGTCTGGGCCGTCTGACCAATCAGAGCAGAGCAACTCTCAGAGAGGCGGGGTTTAGAGAGACTGAATCTTCGAATGAACCGTTTCAGACACTGAGAGGGAAAAAAGGCTGATTCTGCGATGTATAATTTGAGAAGATGAGTGTGTGTTTGACCTTGGATGTGTGTAATCCTGTTGGGAGACTCCAAAACAACTTTAATAAACAGCAAAACAGGGGCACTTTAATAGCACATTTACTCCACAACATATTGCATGTACTATTCGGTGCGTGTACAATAATGCTAATCTCAAAATAGCCAAATATTAATCAGCCCGAGGCGTTTGAACTCGTATTATTGGATCATTTCCTTCACTGGACGGATTCGTGACTTGCAAAGGTGTGTGAGTCTGCTTTAAACCTCAAACTGAGACATTCACTCGTGAGTCACAGTGATGGACACGCTGAAGGCACAATAATGAAAGCTTTCCTCATTATGAGCTGCAGGACTAATATTTCAACACAAGACTTCTAACACTATTAAATGAAAAGCAGAAATGAAATCTAATACCATCAAATGTTACTTTTACACAGATGCAACTTCTCATAATGTAAAGGGCATTATGGGACGAGGATCATCTTTCAGCAACACCCGTCCTTCCGCTCTAGTGATGCGTTGCATTGAGATTATTGCATTTTACATTTCTGAAATTCAACCCTTCCTATAGATCCTCTTCCAGACTTTTTGATTCACGGCATGATCTGTGCACATATTAATCCACCATATATATTAAATATTGCATGTAAAATATGCTAAATATTATATTCTGTGTGCTGTCCATCTAATTTGACCATGCATTTAGGGATTTTTTGTATATTGTGGGTCTTTGTCTATTTAAATAACCATGTATTTGCAACATGCATACATTTCCAGAACAGTGATCCCAGAACAGTAATTTATAATTTTTTGGGCCTCAAAACCAGTCACAAGTCGAATTTATATATTTGTGGGAATAGTCAACAATAGATTATATGCTCAAAAAAATGCTGGGTTGTTTTAACCCAATTTTGGGTTTCAAACATTGGGTTAAAAATGTAATTTAAAAATGTAACCAGTGGCTGAGTTTGTCCATATTTCACCCAAAATTGGGTTAAAACAACCCAGCATTTTTTAGAGTGTGTGGGTTAAAATTATCGTTTTTTCTTTTTTTTTTTTTCCAAAATCTTTAGGATATTAAGGAAAGATCATGTTCCATGAAGATATTTAGTAAAGTTCCTTCCTACCGTAAATATATAAAGATTTTATTTTTGTGAGTGATTGCAGCACAATCGCAAACTTTCTCAACACTCTAAACAATGCTGGGTTGTTTTAACCCAAATTTGGGTCAAATATGAACAAACCCAAATGTTGGGTTATGAATGTAATTAAAATGTTTAACCCAACTTCAACTTTCACATACAACTGTAGATTTTTTAATTGCCTCTGATGGTCTTCGTTTAGGAGTCACGTTCTGAGCCTTCCTGGTCACCTAAAAATGAAACTTTCTCCATCCCAGTAAACCCCAATGCAATTTGTTTTTGTTCTATAATATTTATTCTTTTTAATTTAGGATTTTGAGACAATTTGATTGAATTTATTCATATTTATGCAATATTTATTGTCTATTTTGCCATGGAAAAATAGACAATAAATATTGGATAAATATGAATAAATTCAATCAAATTTGAATTTATTTCAATGCAGTATTTTATTTTAATATATAGTCTAAAAAATGTTTTTTGAAGAAAATTAGCACCATCTGGTTACAGTATAGAGAAAAAGCGTAGAACCATGGTACAGCTCTCTATGGAGAGGCATGTGAATTCCCCAGCTGTTTATGAACACGTTTCCTTTTTTTGGGGGGTGGATTTGTATATATATATATATATATATATATATATATATGAAGAGTTCAGATGCAAAAGCCTCTAAGTGCCATTTGAAATTTTCTTCTAGAATGATCATTTTTATCAAACTTGTATATTTAAGTTCAGTGATTTCACTTAAATGGCAATGATAATTACCTATTAATTGTTATTTAAGTGAAATTACTGAACTTAAATATACAAGTTTGATAAAAAATCATCATTAAAGAAGAAAATTTCAAATGGCATTTAGAGGCTTTTGCATCTGAACTCTTCATATATATATATATATATATATATATATATATATATTTGAAACAATCTTAAAAATGATTTCTTATTAAGTTTTATATATATATATATATATATATATATTTTTTAGAAATAGTGATTAAAGGTGTTTCCCATTCATTTCCTATGGGGGTCATTTTTGACCGAAGGCCAAAATTGTGACCATTTTTTTTATGACCACTTAGCATGCTCAGATCATGAACTCAATTTTTTTTTTGTGTTCACATCCGTAGTGCCAGAAATGTCGTAAAGTTTCGTAACATTCAGATGAAGCTGTGTTTTTAAAAACAGAAAATTATTCGGTCAGAAGTGACCAGTGATCATCAAGTGTGTATCTGGTTTGTGTGTATTATGTATATAAATGTATATGTAATAATAATAACAATACCCATGATATTAACAACACATTTTATTATAGATAAATGCATAGATAGACACCGATGTATTATACATAGATGCATAGATTAAATAAAAATAAATATATGATCAATATTATATATTATTAAATTGTTTCATGTGTAATAATAGTATAAATATATATATATATATATATATATATAGTGTGTGTGTGTGTGTGTATGGTAGGCTTTATGTTTTCAGTCGTATTGCTCTGTTGTTGTTTGAACACACACACACACACACTCATTTTTGGACACCTTTAGGTCACTTGATGGAGTTTTTGGGTTTCTTGCCACTGTTGCCTTTGGCTTGCTCAGTCGGGGATTTTCAAATTAACCAATCAGTAATACCCTTCATCATCAGCTTAACCAAACGTGGATGTTTTTCCACTAAGAAACGAACATTGCTATTATGTTTTGATTGATACTGTGAAGCTGCTTTGATGCAATCTATATTGTGACGAGCGCTATATAAATATACCTGACTTGACTGTGTGTGTGTCGTAGGGAACAGCCGATCTACAGCACACGAGCTCATGTGTTCCAGATCGATCCCGGCACCAAACGCAACTGGATCCCGGCCAGCAAACATGCGGTCACCGTCTCCTTCTTCTACGATGCCAACAGACACGCCTACCGCATCATCAGCGTGGGCGGGACCAAGGTGAGGCGCGTCTTTGTTCACGGCCGCTTTGGGCTGAGTTTTGCTCTTATAAGCTCTGTTATCAACACAGGTTTGGTGGCAGATATTCCTCAGACTTTTAAATCGGGCTTTAAACGACACCAGACGATGAATAAGGGTCTTATCTAGCAAAACAATCGCTCATTTCAAAACTAAATAAAAAAGTTTGTTTCGTTCGTTGAATGAACCAAATGACTCAAAAAGATTCGTTCATTTTGATGAACAGGAGAGTCACGAATGCGCATCACAGAACAGAGCAAGGCGAGCATTTGTGCTTATAAAACTTAAACTTTGTTATTTTTTAAATGGCCGATCGTTTCGCTAGATAAGACCCTTATTCATCGTCTGGTGTCGTTTAAAGCCCTTTGAAGCTGCACTGAAACTCTCATTTGGACCTTGAACCGTTTGGACCCCATTGAAGTCCATTATATGGATTATAAATTATAAAAACCTTAATTGATTTTCGACTGAAGAAAAAAAGACATGGACATCTTGGATGACATGGGGGTGAGTAAATTATCAGCAAACGTTTTCTTTTATGTCAGTAGTAGTATATCATGTGCAATATGCTTTTAAGATTTGAAGTACACTACAAGTGCACATTCAATGCATTTCTTTTCAACCAGAGGGTTTTCAATGCACGTGGAAAGATGTGCGATGTACTATGCTTGTTATGATTGGGTTTTGCAGAAATGCTCTCAGTGGGTCTCGTGATTATCAGTGCACTGATTCAACATGCCAGGAAATCCATCTGAAAATGTGGTGGTGTGTAATGTAATAAACCTCAGCCCTTCTAATGCTGTTTATTGAGTCGATGTGATTAGAGTCGGAACGAAATACTCCCCACGAGAGGATTTACGCAGAAGAGAAGGTTAATAGCTCAACTCCTGATATCAGAGGGAACGAGACGCCTCTTAAAGGAGAGCTCAGAGTAATGCATCAGTGCAGAGATACAAGACTTGCATCCGGCGGGATAATCGATCCATACTTGTTGATGGAGCGGCTCAGAGCTGTCTAACCTGCAGTTCACAGACGACCTTGAGTGCTGTGAGTTCACATCAGACACAATAGTCTCATACTGCGTCTCAATTCGCCTACTAATACTACGCCCTGAAAGAATGAACTCTTTTGGTGAAGAAAACGTAGATGCTTTTGAGTGTGTAGCAAAAAGCTTTGAGACACACCATCACGTCACACAATTGCGTGCTTGCTGTCGCATAAACTGGCGTGTCAATCATCTTGTCATGGTTAAAATCCTCCACATTTTATTTTATTTCATTTACTACCGTATCGGAGAGAAATGAAGCGCGTTGATCTTCAGTCGCAGGTCTTTCATGCATAATAATTAGTGGTCGACCAATATATCGCCAAGGCCGACCAATATATTCTGATTGGCCGATGTGTTGGAAGCGTGATTTTATTTTGACGGTGCTCCTGACTTTTATTTTAGTATTATTTAACGCGTTGCTTGCCTGTTTCTAGCATTATTTAACACGTTTTTTGCACGTTTCTAGCATTATTTAACGCGTTGCTTGCCTGTTTCTAGCATTATTTAACACGTTTTTTGCATGTTTCTAGCATTATTTAACACGTTTCTAGCATTATTTAACGTGTTGCTTGCATGTTTCTAGCATTATTTAACGTGTTGCTTGCATGTTTCTAGCATTATTTAACACGTTTTTTGCATGTTTCTAGCATTATTTAACACGTTTTGTGCATGTTTCTAGCATTATTTAACACGTTTCTAGCATTATTTAACGCGTTGCTTGCATGTTTCTAGCATTATTTAACGTGTTGCTTGCATGTTTCTAGCATTATTTAACACGTTTTGTGCATGTTTCTAGCATTATTTAACACGTTTCTAGCATTATTTAACGTGTTGCTTGCATGTTTCTAGCATTATTTAACGTGTTGCTTGCATGTTTCTAGCATTATTTAACACGTTGCTTGCATGTTTCTAGCATTATTTGACACGTTGCTAGCATTATTTAACGTGTTGCTAGCATGTTTCTAGCATTATTTAACACGTTGCTAGCATGTTTCTAGCATTATTTAACACGTTGCTAGCACGTTTCTAGCATGATTTAACACGTTTCTAGCATTATTTAACGTGTTGCATGCATGTTTCTAGCATTATTTAACACATTTCTAGCGTTATTTAACGCATTGCTTGCATGTTTCTAGCATTATTTAACACGTTTCTAGCATTATTTAACGCGTTGCTTGCATGTTTCTAGCATTATTCAACACGTTGCTTGCATGTTTCTAGCATTATTTAACACGTTTCTAGCATTATTTAACGTGTTGCTTGCATGTTTCTAGCATTATTTAACACGTTTCTAGCATTATTTAACGCGTTGCTTGCATGTTTCTAGCATTATTTAACACGTTGCTTGCATGTTTCTAGCATTATTTAACACGTTGCTAGCATGTTTCTAGCATTATTTAACGTGTTGCTTGCATGTTTCTAGCATTATTTAACACGTTTCTAGCATTATTTAACACATTGCTTGCATGTTTCTAGCATTATTTAACGTGTTGCTTGCATGTTTCTAGCATTATTTAACACGTTTCTAGCATTATTTAACGCATTGCTTGCATGTTTCTAGCATTATTTAACACGTTTTTTGCATGTTTCTAGCATTATTTAACGTGTTGCTTGCATGTTTCTAGCATTATTTAACACGTTTCTAGCATTATTTAACGCGTTGCTTGCATGTTTCTAGCATTATTTAACACGTTTCTAGCATTATTTAACGTGTTGCTTGCATGTTTCTAGCATTATTTAACACGTTTTTGCATGTTTCTAGCATTATTTAACACGTTGCTAGCATGTTTCAAGCATTATTTAACACGTTGCTAGCATGATTCTAGCATTATTTAACACGTTTCTGGCATTATTTAGCGCGTTGCTTGCATGTTTCTAGCATTATTTAACACGTTTCTAGCATTATTTAACACATTTCTAGCATTATTTAACACGTTGCTAGCATGATTCTAGCATTATTTAACACGTTTCTGGCATTATTTAACACGTTGCTTGCATGTTTCTAGCATTATTTAACACGTTTCTAGCATTATTTAACGCGTTGCTTGCATGTTTCTAGCATTATTTAACACGTTTCTAGCATTATTTAACGCGTTGCTTGCATGTTTCTAGCATTATTTAACACGTTTTTTGCATGTTTCTAGCATTATTTAACACGTTGCTAGCATGTTTCTAGCATTATTTAACGTGTTGCTTGCATGTTTCTAGCATTATTTAACACGTTTCTAGCATTATTTAACACATTGCTTGCATGTTTCTAGCATTATTTAACGTGTTGCTTGCATGTTTCTAGCATTATTTAACACGTTTCTAGCATTATTTAACGCGTTGCTTGCATGTTTCTAGCATTATTTAACACGTTTTTTGCATGTTTCTAGCATTATTTAACGTGTTGCTTGCATGTTTCTAGCATTATTTAACACGTTTCTAGCATTATTTAACGCGTTGCTTGCATGTTTCTAGCATTATTTAACATGTTGCTAGCATGATTCTACCATTATTTAACACGTTTCTAGCATTATTTAACGTGTTGCTTGCCTGTTTCTAGCATTATTTAACACGTTTCTAGCATTATTTAACACGTTTTTTGCATGTTTCTAGCATTATTTAACACGTTTTTGCATGTTTCTAGCATTATTTAACACGTTGCTAGCATGTTTCAAGCATTATTTAACACGTTGCTAGCATGATTCTAGCATTATTTAACACGTTTCTGGCATTATTTAGCGCGTTGCTTGCATGTTTCTAGCATTATTTAACACGTTTCTAGCATTATTTAACACATTTCTAGCATTATTTAACACGTTGCTAGCATGATTCTAGCATTATTTAACACGTTTCTGGCATTATTTAACACGTTGCTAGCATGATTCTAGCATTATTTAACACGTTTCTGGCATTATTTAACGCGTTGCTTGCATGTTTCTAGCATTATTTAACACGTTTCTAGCATTATTTAACACGTTGCTTGCATGTTTCTAGCATTATTTAACACGTTTTTGCATGTTTCTAGCATTATTTAACACGTTGCTAGCATGTTTCTAGCATTATTTAACGTGTTGCTTGCATGTTTCTAGCATTATTTAACACGTTTCTAGCATTATTTAACACATTGCTTGCATGTTTCTAGCATTATTTAACGTGTTGCTTGCATGTTTCTAGCATTATTTAACACGTTTCTAGCATTATTTAACGCGTTGCTTGCATGTTTCTAGCATTATTTAACACGTTTTTTGCATGTTTCTAGCATTATTTAACGTGTTGCTTGCATGTTTCTAGCATTATTTAACACGTTTCTAGCATTATTTAACGCGTTGCTTGCATGTTTCTAGCATTATTTAACGTGTTGCTTGCATGTTTCTAGCATTATTTAACACGTTTCTAGCATTATTTAACGTGTTGCTTGCATGTTTCTAGCATTATTTAACACGTTTCTAGCATTATTTAACGCGTTGCTTGCATGTTTCTAGCATTATTTAACACGTTTTTGCATGTTTCTAGCATTATTTAACACGTTGCTAGCATGTTTCAAGCATTATTTAACACGTTGCTAGCATGATTCTAGCATTATTTAACACGTTTCTGGCATTATTTAGCGCGTTGCTTGCATGTTTCTAGCATTATTTAACACGTTTCTAGCATTATTTAACACATTTCTAGCATTATTTAACACGTTGCTAGCATGATTCTAGCATTATTTAACACGTTTCTGGCATTATTTAACACGTTGCTAGCATGATTCTAGCATTATTTAACACGTTTCTGGCATTATTTAACGCGTTGCTTGCATGTTTCTAGCATTATTTAACACGTTTCTAGCATTATTTAACACGTTGCTTGCATGTTTCTAGCATTATTTAACACGTTGCTTGCATGTTTCTAGCATTATTTAACACGTTGCTAGCACATTTCTAGCATTATTTAACACGTTGCTAGCATGTTTCTAGTATATTTAACGTGTTGCTTGCATGTTTCTAGCATTATTTAACACGCTTCTAGCATTATTTAACACGTTGCTAGCATGTTTCTAGCATTATTTAACACGTTGCTAGCATGTTTCTAGCATTATTTAACACGTTGGTAGCATGATTCTAGCATTATTTAACACGTTTCTGCCATTATTTAACACGTTGCTTGCATGTTTCTAGCATTATTTAACACGTTACTAGCATGATTCTATCATTATTTAACACGTTTCTGGCATTATTTAACGCGTTGCTTGCATGTTTCTAGCATTATTTAACACGTTTCTAGCATTATTAAACACGTTGCTAGCACATTTCTAGCATTATTTAACATGTTGCTTGCACATTTCTAGCATTATTTAACACGTTGCTAGCATGTTTCTAGCATTATTTAACGTGTTGCTTGCATGTTTCTAGCATTATTTAACACACTTCTAGCATTATTTAACACGTTGCTAGCATGTTTCTAGCATTATTTAACACGTTGCTAGCATGTTTCTAGCATTATTTAACACGTTTCTGCCATTATTTAACGCGTTGCTTGCATGTTTCTAGCATTATTTAACGTGTTGCTTGCATGTTTCTAGCATTATTTGACACGTTGCTAGCATGATTTAACACGTTTCTAGCATTATTTAACGTGTTGCTTGCATGTTTCTAGCATTATTTGACACGTTTCTGCCATTATTTAACGCGTTGCTTGCAAGTTTCTAGCATTATTTAACGTGTTGCTTGCATGTTTCTAGCATTATTTGACACGTTGCTAGCATGATTTAACACGTTTCTAGCATTATTTAACGTGTTGCTTGCATGTTTCTAGCATTATTTGACACGTTGCTAGCATGATTTAACACGTTTCTAGCATTATTTAACGTGTTGCATGCATGTTTCTAGCATTATTTCACACATTTCTAGCATTATTTAACGCATTGCTTGCATGTTTCTAGCATTATTTACACGTTGCTAGCACGTTTCTAGCATTATTTAACACGCTTCTAGCAGTATTTAACGTGTTGTTTGCATGTTTCTAGCATTATTTAACACGTTTCTAGCAGTATTTAACGCGTTGCTAGTGTGTTGAGTCAGAAAGGTCGGAGAGCTGTAGAGGAGATTGTTTAAAGACCCCCTGTAGTCCTTTTGTATCCCTTAACTCTTCACACCATGAATATGCAAATGAGCCCCGCCTCCACTCACTCACTCAGAGATCCACTGGTTGACGATCATTCGTTGATCTGATTGGTTACAAGGTCGTTTGTGACGTCAGAAACACCAGCGATTTCACACCGTGTTTTTGAGACTGTCTTTTGTTTAATGCAGAAAATACTGTCGACTTATTCATTTACACATGGTTTGTCTTAAAGCACATTAAAAACACCACATGGACATAATAAACATTTAAAAGCTTTATTTTTTTTTTCTTAAATGTTTTTTCAATGAAATTACAACACCTTTAAATCAGGCTTTCTCAAGCCAACATAATGAGTCTTTCTTCACTGCGTCACACTTTCTCTTCACTGATTTGCTAATTGAACTGAAATTTTGAAGTAGACCGGCCGACTATTTTGTTGCCAAACATACTCCAGTAATCTTTTTGTTTTCACAGTTCAAGTTTGATCTGGACAGTTGAAGATTAGAAACTCTGTTGTTGCATTAGTATTTAACGTCACTCAGTTTGACCTCTCGTCTCTATTACAATGATATCAGCATTTATATTAAACTCATGATTGTTTGCTCACTAAAGCCTCTAAATCTCAGTTGTACGTGGATTACTGGAGCGTCTCGACTTCATCCAACACCTCTAAACTGACCCACATTTGGATGAGGATGACCTCACTGTCACAGCCATTATACCTTCGGTCACCGTGGTAATCTGTGGTCACATGACTCCTGCAGTCACATGACTCCTGCTGACAGGGGGAACAGGGGTCATTAGAAAACAAGAGAGGATAAAACAATAAGCCACGAGAGACTGTGTGTTACAACACCCTTGCCATGGTGAACAAAACTATTTTATAAACCAGCAATATGATGAAAGATCCAGTTCAGTTACGATACTTTTAATAGGCTAATATTAAGGTTATCTATGCATATCATCCTAAATACTCCAGAATTAGTGTTTTACATCCTCTCAAGGGTCGTAAGTGTGGCTGTTAACCTGAAATATTATGATGGACTTCAGCATTTATTACTGCTCTTCTGTTTAAAGATGCATGAAACAGTTTTTATTTGTTAATATTTATGCACCTGCATTTGTTTACACACACTCATTGTTCAAATACTGTCCCAAACTGCTGATTACCACACAAAAAAATAATAGCAACGAGCATAAATCGTGTTGACAGTGTCGCACTTTCAATGCTGGTTTATTTGGGGTGAGATGTTGTGGTTACAAATATGTCATTTGAGACATATTTTCTATTATTGTGTGCTTTTCTCATTTCATTTGTATTAGTTTTTTAGTGTTTAGATATCTATATAGTTTTAGATAGTATTTTTGAAAATGAGAAAATGCTGCCTTTCTCTATGGAGTTTTCTCAATGTATTATTACTCAATTTTTGGCATTCTTGCACGTATTGTGTAAATGTTACAGATTTTGATGTTTTTAAACATTTTTAACTTGTTTTGAATATTCTTTTAAATGGGTGCATATTGAAACCTATCTGACGGTGTTTTTTGTGTGTGACATCTCTCTCGGCAGGCGATCATCAACAGCATGATCAGCCCCAACATGACGTTCACTAAGACGTCTCAGAAGTTCGGTCAGTGGGCCGACAGCAGAGCCAACACGGTCTACGGCCTCGGATTCGCCACGGAGAATCAGCTGCACCAGGTGTGGACGTCAGGACGATAATGTCTGCTTTAATGGCCTGTTCACATGATGATGCATTGGCCCTGGTAGACCTGAAACAAGAGATGAGATTAAAAAAACAACATAATGCAGTTTAACACAGACATGTTTGCA
Organism: Pimephales promelas; assembly: GCF_016745375.1. Next base: position 536,893 of record NW_024121125.1, read on the forward strand.
AGTACTTGCATCACCTCTTCTACAGTACTGCATTGTGTGGGTTTTTTTGTTGCAGTTTGCCGAGCGTTTTAAGGAGGTGAGGGAAGCTGCACGCATGGCCAGAGAGAAATCACAGGACAAGATGGAGCTGAGCTCCGCCGCTCTCAGTATCGCAGCTCCTCAGGTGTGACATCAGCTCTTTTGTGTGCAATATGTGCTTAAGCAGGTGAAAAAGGCACACAGACTTCATCCTAAATTCAAAATTCTTCTTTTTACACTTTAGCAGCCGCATAGCAACGCCCTGGCAACCACTCAACATTCTAGCAACCTGGCAATGCATTGAAGCCACTCCTTAGCAACCACATAGCAACATTCTGATTCCTAACAACTACTCACAACACTTCAGCAACCGCATAGCAACGTCCTGGCAACCACCGAACGTTCTTACGGCCTGTAAATACATTAAAGCTACTCCATAGCAACCCCATAGCAACAATCTAACAAACACTCACAACACTTCAGCAGCTGCATTGCAACGCCCTAGCAACCACCCAACATTCTAACAGCCTAGCAGTGCATTGTAGCCACTCCTCAGCAACCACATAGCAACATCTTAACAACTATTCACAAACACTTCAGCGGCATAGCAATGCCCTGGCAACCGCTTAACATTCTAGCAGCCTGGCAATGCATTGAAACCACTCCTTAGTAACCACAAATCAACATCCGAACAACCATTCACAACACTTCAGCAGCTGCATAGCAACGCCCTAGCAACCACCCAACATTCTAACAGCCTAGCAATGCATTGAAACCACTCCTTAGTAACTACAAATCAACATCCTAACAACCATTCACAACACTTCAGCAGCTGCATAGCAACGCCCTAGCAACCACCCAACATTCTAACAGCCTGGCAGTGCATTGAAGCCACTCCTCAGCAACCGCATGGCAACATCTTAACAACCACTCACAACACTTCAGCAGCTGCATAGCAACGCTCTGGCAACCACCCAACATTCTAGCAGCCTGGCAATGCATTGAAACCACTCCTTCATAACCACAAATCAACATCCGAACAACCATTCACAACACTTCAGCAGCTGCATAGAAACGCCCTAGCAACCACCCAACATTCTAACAGCCTAGCAATCTATTGAAGCCACTCCTCAGCAACCATATAGCAACATCCTAACAACCACTCACAACACTTCAGCAGCTGCATAGCAACGCCCTAGCAACCACCCAACATTCTAACAGCCTAGCAGTGCATTGAAGCCACTCCTCAGCAACCATATAGCAACATCTTAACAACCATTCACAAACACTTCAGCAGCATAGCAACGCCCTAGCAACTGCGCAGAACACCCTAGTTTTGCACGGGCAAACATGATTAATTTTCACAGTTTCTTCTTTGTTTCTCACAGATATTCTGTGTCTGTGGTAAACTAAGAGTTACTGTAATCCTAGACCCACCTCATGAGAGAGGAGAGAGAGAGCGCAGGATGAGCTGGGTCATTCGTCTCACTGGGAAGTGAGAGGAGAACTAGGACAGTGATAAAATTATCCGGAGCTGTCCTGTTCACTCTCTGCCAGCGTCTGTCTTCTCCAATGATGCTCTTCTTTTCAGGTCAACAGGCTGTTGAAGTGACGCACACCTCTCGACCGCCCGCTTGTTCTCACATTCACACTGAGTTCTGCACGATGGGCTTCAGTTTCGCTTCTGTCAGCATCCGTTCTCATTGTGTCCGATCTGAGAGCACAAGATTCAGCAGCTGAATGCGATTGTCGGTCATGTTTTATAGTGTTAAACATCGTTACGTTCACACACAGTTATAAACCAGAGTGACATCTGCAATCTAAAACAAGATTCACATTTGAAGTTTTTAATTCTAGCAAAGAAATAAGAATGCTATGACTAAATTAAAAGATTGATTCTTTAAAATATATACAAAAATGTAATTAAAATACACACACACACCCACATATATATATATATATATACATATTGTGTGTGTGTGTATATATATATGTATATATATACATATTGTGTGTGTGTGTGTGTGTGTACATATATATATATACATACATATTGTATAAACAAACTTTTTATGTTAGATGTGATTAATCGTTTTGACAGCACTATTTATATTTTTGACCATCAAGTTTTTATAAAATTTTTGTATCACTGAATCACTGAGATACTATTATACTATTATTTCCATATTTTCTGAGATTTTCATTTTAATTTTAATTAAATTTTTGGCATTTTTATTAGTTTATTTAAAAAAAACTCTCTTATAATATTAATATTTATTTTAGTTTTAGTACATTAAAAGTAAATTAAAATGAGAAATGTTGCATTGGCAACTAGCTGAAATAAATTAAGTTTAAGTTTTTTTTAAATATATTTTGTATAATTCCTCTATGAGGTTTATATTTTAATGGTTTTAATTTTAGTTAACTATAATAACCCTGAAGCCGGATTTATTTCACATGAACGCATTCTTTAATCTAAACAGTTTTTGACCGCTAAAACAAATGAAAAAATTAATTGAAAATATTTTGCATGCAATGATGTATTTATTTGAAATAAATTGGATAATATATTTTCCAGTGCTACAATGGCCTCCAACCACTACAACATACTGACTTCAGTTCAATATTTTGATCTAGTTTTTAATAGCAGCACTAAATGTTTCTCACACCAGAAGTGTGTGAAATGTGATTTCTTGTATCGTTTTCCCTCATGCTTTCGATCCGGACGCTGTCAGTTCTCTCAGGTGAGTTTGACACACACACACACACACACACACACACACACACACACACACACACGCGTCAGCATTAGCACAGATGTTTGCGCAGGGGTTCAGGGATATTAGCAGACGCTGTTGATGTAGTAAAGGGGGTTTGTGCTTTATCACATTATAACACACACACACATCACGTGTCCCATGAGCTCCACAATCAGTGACTCCCACAGTGAACCCTGTAGCAGAAGAGGAAATCAGGTCATTTTTACATGTGACCATGTTCCTTCGCTGTATTTCATAGTTCATTATAGTGAATTTGCTCACTTTTATAATAAGCCTTTTTCCTGGATTTTATTCAAAAAAGTTTGTGCTGTTGAACTGCATGTTGCTGTTGTTATTATTGAAGATTACGAGACAGGAATTACATTTTTTATAGATTTAACTATTTTAAAGTGACAGGTATATTATGCTTACATATAGAGTTATGGTTAGGGTTAGTTATTTGTAATTATACCTAATTTATTGTTATAATAGTACATGTAATGCACATGTAACTTCGTCTACTTAAAATTAAGTGTTACCAATAAATAGTGATGTGCACAGATAAATCATTTATAATAAATACTGCAATATTCCACACACACAAAAAAAGAATTGTTTGTTTTGATTTCTTGGTGACCTTAAAGGAGTAGTTCACTTTTGAAAAAACTTTTGCTGATAATTTACTCACCCCCATGTCATCCAAGATGTCCATGTTTTTCTTTCTTCAGTCGAAAAGAAATTGAAGGTTTTTGATGAAAACATTCCAGGATTTTCTCCATATAATGGACTTCAATGGGGACCAAACGGTTCAAGGTCCAAATGAGAGTTTCAGTGCAAACTGCAAACTGTTCAAAGGGCTTTAAACGACACCAGACGATGAATAAGGGTCTTATCATGGACCCTTCGAGTCATGACTTGAAAAACGAGTGAACGAGTTTGAACAGGAGAGTCACGAACGCGCATCACAGAACAGAGCAAGATGAGCATTTGTGCTTATAAAACGTAAACTTTTATATTTACTTTTGAAATGAGCGATCGTTTCTCGAGATAATACCCTTATTCATCATCTGGTGTCGTTTAAAGCCCTTTAAAGCTGCACTGAAACTCTCATTTGGACCGTGAACCGTTTGGACCCCATTGAAGTCCATTATATGGAAAAAATGCTGGAATGTTTTCATCAGAAACCTTAATTTCTTTTCGACTGAAGACAGAAAGACATGGACATCTTGGATGACATGGGGGTGAGTAAATTATCAGCAAAAGTTTTTTTTAAAAGTGAACTACTCCTTTAATGGTAGATTCTTTCGCCCATATTTAGTCTTTAAAAGTACCAAAAGATATAGATACAACTACACTGAACAAAATTATAAACGCAAAATTATTTTTCATGAGCTGAACTCAAAGATCTAAGACTTTGTACACAAAAGGCCTATTTTTTCTCAAATATTGTTCACAAATCTGTCAAAATCTGTGTTACTATTATTGTACTAAGTTATATGTACTATTATTGTAATAAGTTATGCGTAACTCAGTTGTCTGTGTTTAAAGGATTAACTGTGAAGTCAGACAGACGCTGAGCCGTCGGTGTGTGTCTGGATTCATGCGATAATATTTTCCGTGTGTGTGTGTGTTTGTGTGTGTGTGGTAGGACCTGTCTGATGAGCTGCAGTCTCCTCCAGTGATGTGTGTGAACGGGCCGGAGGACAAGCTCTTCAGGAGTCAGAGCGCTGATATTACTCTGTCCTCGGAGAAGGAGCGCATTAAGAAGATGCTGTCCGAGGGGTAAGGCTTCAGCTAATGTAGCTCATTCTCTGCCTATCCACGTTTGTGGAGAACACCCAATTATCACACTATAATGGGCCTTTGAAAGAGCCTATAAAATGCCTCTAAATCAAGATTTCTTGAACGATCACAGGCCTCTTTACCATGTGAGTTATAAGTAATAACAATCATCCTGATCACCATAGTAAGCACCTACAGCACGCGTGCATTATGGCGCTGGATTTTGCAGGCAAGATAAATAAACCAAAAAAATATTTTTCACCATTTTGGAGAGCCATTTTTTTGACTGTGTTTCCATCCAAAGTTGTGAATTTAACTTAGAGTAGTTCACTTTTGAAAAAACTGATCATTTACTCACCCCCATGTCATCCAAGATGTCCATGTCTTTCTTTCTTCAGTCGAAAAGAAATTAAGGTTTTTGATGAAAACATTCCAGGATTTTCTCCATATAATGGACTTCAATGGGGTCCAAATGAGAGTTTCAGTGCAGCTTTAAAGGGCTTTAAACGACACCAGACGATGAATAAGGGTCTTATCTAGTGAAACGAGTGCTCATTTAATAAATAAATAACAAAGTTTAAGTTTTATAAGCTCAAATCCTCGCCTTGATCTGTTCTGCGATGTACATTCTTGACTCTCCATTCGACTCTCTGTTAGACACTTTGGCTAGTGGGTTTCCAAAGTTACTAGCCACTTAGCATTTTCACTGGCTACGATTTGGACACCGATACCATAGCGGAATAATACCATATAGATATCTTTTAGTAGTATAATTTGGCAGCCATATATTAGGCTGCTGTCACTTTAAGATTTGACACATGGACCCATTACACTGTTATATAGCCAATATACGTGCCAATATAAGTGCACGCACTTTAAGTGTGAGCACAAAATCTGTGGGAATGAGTCTATTCACGCAATCCCTCGCTGTAATTCAAGCCCTGCACCACCAACAATTAGTGAGTAAAAGGTTCACTGTAAAAAAATATTGATGGTTTAACTTAAAGTAACCTGGTTGCCTTAAAATTTTAAGTTCATTGAACTGGAAAAAGTGAGTTAATACAATGAAGGAGAATTATTTAATCATCAGAAACTCAAAATTATATGTTATCTGAACTAAATAAATTATTTAAGTTGATTTGACAAGAGAAAAAATGTTGTGATTACTACACTGTAAAAAAAAATATTGTTGGTTTAACTTAAAGTAAGTAACCTGGGTTGCCTTAAAGTTTTAAGTTGATTGAACTGGAAAAAAGTGAGTTAATACAATGAAGGAGATTAATTTAACCATCAGAAACTCAAAATAATAAGTTATCTCAACTAAATGAATTATTATAAGAAAATATGTTGTGATGACAAATCTTGAAAATATTTTTTACAGTGTTTGTGAGTCACTTGCTGGTGGAGATTTAAGATATTTCAGTATCAATATGTATCGAAAAATCAATATTAATTACAGCACTAGAGCTTATTATTTCAGATGCCTTTTTAAAAGATTATAATTGAAAACGTATATTATATAAAATTCAACCCGCCAAAGTGGCTAATAGGAGTGAGATCCACCTCCGTTTGGCGGGTGTTAATGTCAAGCCCTGGTTACAACTAAAAGTCAACATGACATCAGGGTTAAAATGGTCAGACACTGAATGTTTTGAGCGTTTCTCTTACAGGTCGATCTGTGAGATGAACCTGGAGGCAGAGCTCTTCACCTTACAGGACAGTAACTCCAAACTAGTGGCGGCGCTTCATGAGGCGAACGCCAACGTGGAGCAGTGGAAGAAACAGCTGGCGGCGTATCAGGACGAGACAGAGAGGTTACGAGACCAGGTGACGATATAGAGTGGAAGATGCTTTGAATGCAAGGATTGAAAGTGCAAACAAGTTGAAATATTTTATTAAAGCCCCCCTGTGGTGAAAATCCAGTTTAGACGCACCATGTGCAAGTTCATAAGTCGACAGCATTGCTGAGTATTTCCTCCTTAAAACAAAAGACAGTCTCAAAAACACGGTGTGAAATCGCTGACGTCACAAACGACCTTGTAACCAATCAGATCAACGTGTGATCGTCAACCAGTGGATCTCTGAGTGGAGGCGGGGCTCATTTACATATTCATAGAACCATGCATACTAAATGAGGCAAGGGTGTCGGGCTACATTCAAGATATTTGATGTCATGAAGGCAAGGAAAAAACGTCATTTTGGTGATCACAGTTGAGTTTTAATTAAAGGATCAAATGATTGACTACATGGGGGCTTTAATTTACGCTACCGGTCAAAAGTTAGAAATAGAAGAAATCTTTTATGCTCAACAACACTGCATTATTTGATCAAACATGACACAGTGAAATATTATTTAACCCTTGTGCTGCATTAGATTTTTAACACCGTTGAGTGCATTAAGGACCAAAAATGGCCACATATTAAACATTGCCTAAAATATTATATATGATTATTATTTTCCACTTTTACCAAGTTAAATCTTTTAACCAGCATCAGTCCTCATCATAACTACCAAAAATGTATTCAATTTCAGGATTTTAACCCTTTAATTACCAGTTTTGTTTGCGAAACCATTGATTTGTATAAGAGGAAAAAACACAAAAATTCAATTATTTTCAATAAACTAAATGCAAAGAGAAAACTTAAGATTTGTCCCACTTTGCAAAAAATCCCACTTAGCGCGTTAGAGACCAAAAATGGACACCTATTAAACATTGCCTATTGCCTAAAATAAGGTGCATTTCCACCCATAGGGAATAAATATGTAGTGACGTTATCTGGTGGAATACACTATATAATGCAAATATAATGCTTTTGCTTCAAAATGAAAGGATGTTTGTGCAAAAATCATGTTTCATGTATTACTGACAGCCTCAGATTTAAACAACGTTTTAATGGGTTTCAATGGGCCATTTTTGGTCTTTATGGTGCTGAGTGTTACTGTTTGATCTACACAGTGTGTGTTATACATATTTTGCAAAATGGGATCACATTTTTTACATGCATCCAAAAAGTCACAATTTTGCCAAATTTCATACCATTTGCATTAAAACAGCCAAAATGGTCAAAGAAATTAAACTGCAAAAGACCAAAAATGTCCCTAACGCAGCATAAGGGTTAAAGGAAAATATTTAATGTCATTTATTTTTGTGATGGCAAAGCTTAATTTTCAAACAAATGCTGCTTATTGAAAGGAATCCTGTCAAAAAGTGTTTAAAGCAGCAAAAACTCTGTTCTGTTTAACTGAAAATAATAAAAAACTTTATTAAAGCTACACTGTGTAACTCTTTTAGTTCAGTCTTAGCCTAAAACACTTAGTTCTTTCAAAAATACATGTGCTCATTAATGTATATTTACTTCGTTCAAGTAATAAAGTATTCTCGTGAGTGTATAATATGCCATTGAAAATACATACGGGTAAGGGGTTCGCCATGTTGCCCCTCCATCTTGAAAGTACATTAGCCAAAGAGGGACATACCCGTTAATTAAAGCTTCGCCTTTCACGGTTTACGTTTGAGTTAACACTCATGGACGAGGTCGAACTGGAAGCCATGTTAATCTTGGACTACATTGGCCACCGTAGGAGTTAAAACGAAATCGGAATTGAGAGGAACAGAAACTAATATTCACTGGATGGTCATATACCTTTTCACCGCTAGATGGCGGTAAAAATCACACAGTGTAGCTTTAATAATTGCACACCAATAACTGAAGGGTCATGTGACACTGAAGACTGGGGTAATGATGCTGAAAATACACAGGAATAAATTACATTTTACAATATATTCACATAGAAAACAGTTGTTTTAAATTTTAATAATATTTCACATATTATTACTGTATTTTTTTATTAAATAAACACAGTCTTGGTGAGCAGAAGAGACCTTTTCAAAAGCATTAAATACATCTTAATTTAAAGTGATCCGACTCTCTATCGATCCGAATAGGATTGTCTTCATCACCCTCTCTTCACACCGTTTGCTCTCATTATCACTTCAGTGTGAGAGAGAGAGGTAGCCCTCGATCTCGCTCCGTCTCTTTGGGATGAGAACAGGCGACCAGGTGGTTGAAAATGGTTCATGTCTTGAGGGACGAGCGAGAGAGAGAGAGATGTGGGGTGGTTTGTAGGACAGCGATATCCTACTTTCAATGGCCTAGTTCTGTGGACTGAAATATCAGCAGGGGAAGCTGCCAGACCCTCGTTTGGGAAACTTTACATGGTTAAAAATAATCCAGTCCCTTCAAGAGCCACAGACCTTTAGGAGGTGCTCCTTTTTCTCCGGTGTGTGTGTTAGTGAGCGAGTGAGTGTGTGTAGATGTTTTTCTATCCGGTGGGGATTTAAACACGAATGCACGGGACTCATGTCACTGTGGGCCGAAATTGAGGAAATAAGCTTATAAATCATACAGAATGCGTTTTTTTACACTCTAAAAAATGCTGGGTTGTTTTAACCCAACTTTGGGTCAAATATGGACAAAACCAAACGTTGGGTTAAAAATGTCATTAAAAAATTTAACCCAATGGCTGGGTTTGTCCATATTTGACCCAAAGTTGGGTTAAAACAACCCAGCATTTTTTAGAGTGCGGGCAGGTTTAGGGGTCGGCTAAAGCCCGGTTTATATTTCTGAGTCGAACTCACGCCGTAGCTACGCCGTAGGCTGTGTGTAGCACGCGTACCCTGACGTACAGCGGACACAAGCGCTGTGATTGGTCTGCCAGAACCCCTCCCTCTTTCACACGCTCCCTCTGCATGTGTAGTTACGCTACGCTATCTCACGACCAATTCGTACGAATTCGACGAATGATTAAAAAGTGTCTAATTCGTACGACCTCACTAATACGAATTTGTACGATTTGTCTTGTCTAAACTCACGTGATGGGTAGGTTTAGGGGCGGGGTTGTACGATTTAACAAAATCGTACTAATTCGTACGAGTGAGGTCGTATGAATTGTTACGAATTAGCCACTTTTTAACCATTCGTCGAATTCCTACGATTTTTGTCTAAACCCACGTGATGGTTAGGTTTAGGGGTGGGGTAAGAGGTAGGTCATTCGTATGAATTCGTATGAATTGGCCAATTCGTAAAATATGTACGATTTAACAAAATCATACTAATTCGTACGAGCGAGCTCGTATGAATTGTTACGAATTAGCCACTTTTTAATCATTCGTCGAATTCGTATGATTTGTCTAAACCCATGTGATGGGTAGGTTTAGGGGCGGGGTAAGAGGTAGGTCATTCGTACGAATTCGTACGAATTGGCCAATTCGTAAAATATGTACGATTTAACAAAATCTTACTAATTCGTACGAGTGAGGTCGTATGAATTGTTACGAATTAGACACTTTTTAGTCATTCGTCGAATTCGTACGATTTGGATGTGAGATCGGGTCGAGTTATGCGTTGACGCGGAAGTATGAATCAGACTTTACTGTGTGCGTGTGTGTGTGTGCGTGCTGATATAGAGAAGAACTCGGCAACATTACACACTAAACACAGATGAACATGGGGAAAAGCGTGATAGGTCCTCTTTAAAAGATATTTCTGTTTTTATTGTGGTGATTCAAAGCAAAAAATCATCTTTTGTTACATTTAACTTTCTTGAGAAATTAATATTTTTTTCGGCAATAACACATTAAATTGATCAGAAGTGACAGTAAAGGCATTTATAATGTTACAAAAGATTCTATTTTAAACATAAAAAATGCTGTTGTTTTGATCAAATAATCCTGAAAAAAAATTTTACACAACCATTTTCATCATTGATAATATTATTAAATGTTTCTTGAGCATCAAATCATCATATTAGAGTGATTTCTGAAGGATTATGAAGATGCTAAAGGATGCTAAAAATCACAGGAATAAATTACACTTTAACATATATTCACATAGAGAACACTTATTTTAAATTGTAATAATATTTCACTATTTTTGATGTACTTTAGAGAGTTCCTTCAAAAACATTGAAAAAATCATACCAACCTCAAACATTTGAGCGATAGTGAACTATAGCTGTATATGAAGCATCAAATATGACCCGAGTTTGTCATTTTGCGCAGCATTTATACTTTATACTTCTGAATTTATACTCAATAACTTGTTGCATCACATCTGGTTAAAGTGCAGTGTAAAAGTAAAACACTGTTTACTGTCTGTAATGCAATATTCAAATATAATGTGTGGATGATCAATGTGTGTGTGTATGTAGGTCAGCTTTATGATGGCCATTATGCTGGAGATTCTGTGTAATGTGTCTGAGTGAAGTTATCAAATGGTTTTACGCATCAGTGTGTTTGTAAAGAAATGGACAGGCAGGAGGAGAGAAACGAGTGAGTCATTACCGCTTTCATCCGAGCCTCAAAACGTTCTGCCATCGCCGAAAAATATCAATAAGAGCCTGTTTTCTGGAAGAACTGACACTTGAAATTAGTTAATGAGTGTTTCCAGACAGGTTTCTTTCACACACGTTCAAAAGAGTCTGATCCTTTGTGTGAATAACAGACTAATATTCATTTATTAATGGGATTCTGTTGGATGGAGATTGAAATCTAGAGTTCGTTATATATATATATTTTTTTTTACCTAAAAAGACAAAAACATCAAAATTAAACTAAATTTAAATTGTAAATATAAATAGAAAAAAAATCGGAAATATTAGTAGAAATTATAATAGTGCCTCAGTCAGTGTTATTTTAGTTCTATTGCGTTACTATTATAGTTTTATTTTATTTTTTATTATAATTTTGGTTCAAGTTTTAGTACTTTTGCTGTTTTTTTATGTCTATAGTTTTTATTAATTTTTATTTCAGTTTTAGTTGTATGTATTTTTAGTACATCAAGTTCAACTAAATGAAAATGAGAAATAAAATTAATTTGATTGTTTTAATTTCAAGCAACAGTTTTTTGATGGTTTTAGTTTTTGTTTGTTAACTTTAATAACCATGTCTCAATGATGCTAAAATAACATGAATAATAATAATAAAATTGTGCATAGTCTAAATAGCAAGATAAATATTTACACAGTGTCCACAATCATATAGAGATTGCTATAGCAGGATAGTTGTGTTTTATTTATAACATTTGCTTTTATTTTACAGCATTACATGTACTAATTGTATTAGTTACAGTAAATTATGCATATTTACATGTAACTGGCTATTATGTAAAAGTCAAAGAAATTTTTACAAACGCATGAAAATATTAGGTAAAAATAATCTGTTAAATATAAAAGTATTGTGTGAAATCATTGAAGATGTTTCTCCTTCTATTAAGTGTTCTTGAAAGTTGGGTCAAGTACTGTACCCTAGAGTTGTGTATAGAATCTCTGTACTATTGTGTGTGTGTGTGTGTGTAGGTGTCGGAGCTGGAGGCTCATGGTAGTCAGGGACCCAGTGACATGCTCAAAGATGAACTCACTCAATCCCTGGAGGAGCTGGAGAACTTACTGAAGGCGAAGGATGAGGTGAGACACACACACACAGTCAGAGACACACACAGAGAGAGAGAGAGAGAAACACACACATTCACTCATTCAAATACACACATACACTCACAACCTCTCACTCAAACACACACACAAATGCACACTTTCTCTCACACAAACACATGCTCGCTCACACACACTCTCTCTCACAAGCACACACACTCCTCTGATGGAGGGGAGAGTCCAGTGACCTACAGATGTTCTTTCCTGAAAGTCACTGTAATATTCAGCTCAAACTCCTCTTTTTAACACACACACACACACTTTCAGCAAGGACTCACTGTATTAGAGATTTCTGCACATTATTGAATCTCAATGCATTTCAGGAAATCCGGATTCTACAGAGTAAGAAGTCGAACTACCATGAGCTGGAGAGAGAGAGAGAAGAAGCCGTACACAGACTACAGGTGCTGGAACAATCACAATCGCATTCACAATCACAATCACATTCACAACTGCATTCACATATCACATTCATAATCACAATCACATTCACAATCATATCACAATCACAATCATTATCACAATCGCGTTCAAATTCACAATCGCATTCACAATCATATTCACAATCACGATCATTATCACAATCGCATTCACAATCACATTCAAATTCACAATCGGATTTACAATCACATTCACAATCATGATCATTATCACAATCAATGCGATTGTGATAATGATCATTATTGTGAATGTGATTGTGAATCCGAATTTCAAATTCACAATTACATTCACAATCACATTGATAATCACATTCAAATTCACAATCGCATTCTCAATCATATTCAAAATCACGATCATTATCTCAATCGCATTCACAATCACATTCAAATTCACAATCGCATTCACAATCACGATCATTATAACAATCGCATTCATAATCACATTCAAATTCACAATCACATTCAAAATCCCAATCAGATTCACAATCACATTGATAATCACAATCACATTCAAATTCACAATCGCATTCACAATCATATTCACAATCACAATCATTATCACAATCGCATTCATAATCACATTCAAATTCACAATCACATTCAGGGCTCCAGACTAACTTTTTTTACTAGGAGCGCTGTTGCCCCTGACTGAAAATTTTAGGAGCGCAAGCAGAAAATTTAGGGGCACACCTTAAATCAGCTTGCAATGCAATTATTCAAATTTCCCCCAAAATAACTGTAATACTGACAAATTCTTTAATAATAAATAGACTTGACATTATGATATGCTGTTTTATTTTAAGTTCACAGAGATCCAGACTCAAAGTTGAGGGCAGCATCACCTCAAATGAGAACTCACAGCGAGTTCTACAAAAAAAAAATAAAAAAAATGTGGTAGCACGGAGGCTGACAATAAATCACTAAGCTTAATTTAGGGTGTAGATGAAAGTAGATGAAATTAACTTTAGTTACTATCATTTATAATGTCTTAATATTAATTAATAAAAGTAGTGAAATATGTATATGGATTATGGAGTGAAAATAGCCAATAAACATCCTGTTTACAATGGTAGCCTATTATTATTTTTTTGTGTTTAAATAAGAGTTTTCCAACATCTTAATTTTTCGTTTTAGGACAATCTTTAAAGGATGAACAAAAAATGTGTTGGTAATCACATAAAAAATACAAATATGATATTATTGAAGTGCTGGGAAAAGATGTGTAGTAGGCTACTTGTAAGCATTTGATTATTTCTTACACATTATCATATTTATGGTTAGAATTAACTTACTTAACTTACTACATTAGCCTAAATGCATGGTTCTGATAGGCTGATTTGTGGACTGAAAGCCTAACGTTAAGTGTTTCTCCTGGTTTCCACGTCAGCGCTGTTTGATTTGATATGGTTTATAACAGAACTCTGCGCCGAATCTGAGTGTTTCTCACTGGATCTCGTGGTGTTGATGTTATTAATTCTGAGGTGAATTCAATGGATTTCTTCACTGGCTCTCTAGTAACAGTGTTGCGTGAGCGAGATCGGCCCGCGACTGGCAAGTTAAGGGCTTTATTTTGTCAATGGTTCGGATCGCTGCTGCTGCTCCATAGTCCTAATCAAAGCTATATGAGTGGCGTATTTTCGCTCCACTTTCATTTTGTTTACATTCGCTGCTAGGTAACGACTAAAGAGTCGATAGATCGCTGATTGCTCAGACGCACATCAGGTTGTAATATTTGTCTCCGTCTCCTTCCCACAGACGTTTACGCGCGCTATTCTTGTCACGGATTCATTGACGCGCCGCTTTACCATGCGTTTAACGTGTGGCAAATTTACTGGTCGCACATGTGCGACTGGATGTAAAATTCAGTCGCACACTCTCAAATTTTGGTCGCAAAATGCGACCATTTGGTCGCAGTCTGGAGCCCTGACATTGATAATCACAATCAGATTCACAATCACATTGATAATCACAATCACATTCAAATTCACAATCCCATTCACAATCACAATCATATTCATAATCACAATCGCATTTACAATCAAATTCATAATCACATTCAAATTCACAATCACATTCGAATTCACGATCACATTCATAATCACAATCACATTCAAATTCACAATCATATTCACAATCACATTCATAATCACAATCGCATTCATAATCACAATCGCATTCATAATCACAATCGCATTCATAATCACAGTCACATTCAAATTTACAATCACATCACAATCACGATCATAATCGCATTCACAAGCACAATCGCATTCACAATCACATTAGAATTCACAATCACATTCGAATTCACAATTGCATTCACATTCATAATCACATTCACAATCGCATTCAGACATCTTATTCAAATTCACAATCACATTCAAATTCACATTCGCACTCACAATCATGTTCAATCATACATTCACAATCGCATTCACATTCAAATTCCAAATCACATTCATAATCCCATTCACAATCGTATTCAATCACATTCAAATTCACATTCACACTCACAATCACATTCAAAATCGCTTTCATAATCACAATCAAATTCACAATCACAGGATTCACAATTGTATAGAGAATAGTTGTTGTTTTGCATTTTTACATTAAATTATAATTTTAATAATAACTTTATTCATATTTATATTAAAAATAATCTAGCCTAAAAAATATTTCTGAAACGTATCTCACTTCAGCATGAATGGCTTATATGTAGAAGTCAAATACATTTTCAAAATACGAACATTCAAAACATTAGGCTAAAATGGAAGAATCAGGTTTTATATTTCTATATTGTTTTCCATATATTTTTATATTTCTTCATGTACTATAGAATCAGGTTTTATATTTCTATATTTTTTCTATATATTTTTGTATCACTTTTTGTATCAGCATGCGCCGCTGTGTACGTTATGAAGACATTAGAGGGTTAATTCCTGTGAAAGGTGTGTTAAATCAGTGACCTCTGTGGTGTGTTTCAGGAGTTGGAGATGCGTAACATGGATCTGGAGCGGCGTGTGCAGAACGCAGAGCAGAACCTGTCCTCAGCGCTGGAAGATCGCGAGCGCGCCGAGAACGAGGTGCAGAGAGTCGTTCAGATCCTCGACGTCAAGATCTACGACCTCAACGACCTTCGACAGAGTCTGGTCAAACTCATCAGTAAATAGTGTGATCTGAGGGACACACGGCGAGGGCTTCAGTAGTTCTGCTTCTGCACTGACTCCATCTGTCTCCTCTCCTGCTTCGTTTCTTTTGCACTGAAATGCCCTTTCTGTTCAAACTCTAGCAATAACGGCAGTGTCGGTCCAACATGAACAGCGATGGTACGGTACAGGAGGGCGAGGGACGCTTTATTTTTGATACACTTGTGATGCGTCACGTCTGTACAGTATCACAAGTATTCATTTTTATTTATTAGAGGTCACACATCATGAACAATAGGGGGAAATGATTCACAAATGCATTGCAAATCTAAAAAAAAATCATAATTTAAAGTATTAATAATTCACACATTGTATTTACACAATTTTTTGCTTTTTTTACATTCACATTTTTTTTTTTAATTATTATGATATAATAATTAAAATGGATTTTTTTAATCATATTAATTTAAGGTAACACTTTATTTTACAGTGTCCTTGTTACATGTTTCATCTACTTACTATAGTAATAACAGTAATGCATAATTACATGCAACTAACCCTCAACCAAATCCTAACCGTAACTATAGCAAGTACATGTAGTTAATTAATATCACTCAGTGCTTAAATATGTAATTACAATGTAACAATGACACCTTAAAATAAAGTGTAATCAAATTTAATAAAAATAATGTGCAATTTAAATGCACTCAGTTTGGTTGAGTGTTGATTATTAAACACATTGAATTAAATTATTAAAGTTTTCAGCCAAATGCATCCTGATTTTTTTTGGTTTCGGCCCAGAATTAACTAATAATTTCAATCATTTAGCATTCATGCATTTCTGTAACATTCAACTCAAGTGTCATTTTTATGAACACTAAAAGATTAAGCTTTTTGTAAATCATGAGTCTGCTTTGGAATATTATGAACCAAAACTAACTCGCAGCAAAGACCTTCGTAGCTCAAATGGCAAAACTTTTGGGCGAGAAACAAAATATGAGAAAGTCATCAATTATTATATTTTTTTTTTTTCTGAATGCCTGTACTGTGTGTGTTTTCTCTGTATAAGGATGTGCTCACAGCTGGAGTGTGTAAACCAAAGACCAGCTCGAATCTTCATACTGTGGAATGCTTAGGATAGAGGACAGCATTGATAGAAAGCATTAAATAGTCGAAATATACATTAGGTAGAAATAAACAATTGTTCTGTTATTATAGAATATTAAGATCTCTCATTGGAGTTTATAAATATAAGAATAGCTGTAATTGTTCATTGAGGGATGGATGTTGAATGTGCTTGAATGCAGCGTGTCGTTGCTGTAATGGATGTTTCGTTTGCAGTGTATTTGTGATTGATAGCACAAGAAACCAATGTTAAAGGGATAGTTCACTTTAAAATTAATTTTTGGTATGTTTTATCTTACCTCAAGGACATCCAAGATGTAGGTGTCTTTGTTTCCGCAGTATTTTCAATTTTGATATTTTTAGGTCAAACCGTTCTTCTCTATCAGTCATATAATGGAGGTCTATGGTCACCACCTCAAAGAGCATGCACAGAGAAGTCCAGATTAAATACGATTTAATGACTCGTGAATGTAAGTACACATTGATGGCCTAAGACACGAAACAAGAGGTTTGTGTGAGAAAACGAACAGTATTTATATCGTTTTTACCTCTTGTAACCACAGCCACGTCCAAGTGATCTGAGGGTGCGGGCGCTTCGGTCTGCGCAAGCGCTGGAAGTGATCTCTCGCGCGGTTGTGAAAAAAAAATCAACGTTGTCTGTTGATATATCGAAATCATCTTCCATTGTGATTTCCTGTATATCTAAATATGTTTAGATCTTCACAGTGAAGGGTAACACTTCTGAAATCTGTGTAAACAATGAGTGACGTCCACGCACGAGAGATCACTTCCGGCTCTTGTGCAGACCGAAGTGACAGACTTGGACGTGGCTGTGGTTACAAGAGGTAAAAACGATATAAACACAGTTTGTTTTCTCACTCAAACCGCTCGTTTCGTGTCTTAGGCCATCAATGTGTACTTACATTTATGAGTCATTAAATCATGTTTAATTTGGACTTCTCTGTGCATGCTCTTTGAGGTGGTGACCATAGACCTCCATTATATGACTGACAGACAAGAACGGTTTGACCTAAAAATATCAAAACTACTGCGGCAACAAAGACACCTACATCTTGGATGCCCTTGAGGTAAGCTAAAACACACAAAAAATGAATTTCAAAGTGAACTATCCCTTTAAGTGCCAGCAGCCTGTTTTTACCTGAACAACCACAGGCTTTGGTACGTCAGCCACGCTTGTGTTCGCTTGCTTTCCGGCGCTGTTGATTTAAGGGTCAAACTTTTATATTTCTTCATGCAGTACTTGAGTGTGTGTACTGCTTTCTCTCTTTTGGACATTGAAAGCATGTGTGATATGATTTGGATGTTTTACTAAAGTGTCAAGAACTCTTTTCAAGGACAGTTCTCATCACTTCTGCTTGTAAGCGATCATGACTCTGATGTATGCGAGAGACTTATTTTTCCACACATGCATCAGTTCATATATTCTGCAGCTCTTGATTAACCTATGACAGGTGATTTTATTCTACACTATTAAGAATCAAACTGTGCCGACAAGCTGAAAAACTCTGAATTTAATGAAAACTTGCTGAATAAATTTGTTTTACATTGTATGACCCGTGTGAGTTATTGCATGTACTCAAATCTTGTCAAACCAATATTTAAATTAATATTTGACATGTTTTTGTAGAAGAACCTTTAAGTGATTAGAACAATTAGTGCAAATAACATTAGAAAAACAGCTCAGCTCTGGAAGGGTCTAGAGCCTCCATTTTTGCACTCAGGTCTAAGTCTCATGGCCCTTTATCGGAATCCAGAGTTTTGAGAAGATTGGAGAAACTTAAATTCTCGCCCGAAAAAAAAAAAACGAAAGGGGTACCACTGTCGTTTTTTTTTCGGGTCGAAATTTTGAGTTTCTCCAATCTTCTCAAAACTCTGGATTCTGATAGAGGGTCATGAGACTTAGACCTGAGTGCAACAATGGAGGCTCTAGACCCTTCCAGAGCTGAGATATCGAAACTCAAAATTTTCGACCCGAAAAAAAAAACGACAGTGTTACCCCTTACGTTTTTTTTCGTTTTCGGGCGAAAAACAAGTTTCTCCAATCTTCTCAAAACTCTGGATTATGATAGAGGCCGCGAGACTTTGACCCGAGCGCAAAAATGGAGGCTCTAGACCCTTCCAGAGCTGAGATATCGAAACTCAAAATTTCGACCCGAAAAAAAAAACGACAGTGTTACCCCTTACGTTTTTTTTCGTTTTCGGGCGAAAAATTAAGTTTCTCCAATCTTCTCAAAACTCTGGATTATGATAGAGGGCCGCGAGACTTTGACCCGAGCGCAAAATGGAGGCTCTAGACCCTTCCAGAGCTGAGATATCGAAACTCAAAATTTCGACCCGAAAAAAAAACGACAGTGTTACCCCTTACGTTTTTTTCGTTTTCGGGCGAAAAATCAAGTTTCTCCAATCTTCTCAAAACTCTGGATTATGATAGAGGGCCGCGAAACTTTGACCCGAGCGCAAAAATGGAGGCTCTAGACCCTTCCAGAGCTGAGATATCGAAACTCAAAATTTCGACCCGAAAAAAAAAACGACAGTGTTACCCCTTACGTTTTTTTTCGTTTTCGGGCGAAAAATCAAGTTTCTCCAATCTTCTCAAAACTCTGGATTATGATAGAGGGCCGCGAGACTTTGACCGAGCGCAAAAATGGAGGATCTAGACCCTTCCAGAGCTGAGATATCGAAACTCAAAATTTCGACCCGAAAAAAAAAACGACAGTGTTACCCCTTACGTTTTTTTTCGTTTTCGGGCGAAAAATCAAGTTTCTCCAATCTTCTCAAAACTCTGGATTATGATAGAGGGCCGCGAGACTTTGACCCGAGCGCAAAAATGGAGGCTCTAGACCCTTCCAGAGCTGAGATATCGAAACTCAAAATTTCGACCCGAAAAAAAAACGACAGTGTTACCCCTTACGTTTTTTTTTCGTTTTCGGGCGAAAAATCAAGTTTCTCCAATCTTCTCAAAACTCTGGATTATGATAGAGGGCCGCGAGACTTTGACCCGAGCGCAAAAATGGAGGCTCTAGACCATTCCAGAGCTGAGATATCGAAACTCAAAATTTCGACCCGAAAAAAAAAACGACAGTGTTACCCCTTTACGTTTTTTTTCGTTTTCGGGCGAAAAATCAAGTTTCTCCAATCTTCTCAAAACTCTGGATTATGATAGAGGGCCGCGAGACTTTGACCCGAGCGCAAAAATGGAGGCTCTAGACCCTTCCAGAGCTGAGATATCGAAACTCAAAATTTCGACCCCCAAAAAAAAACGACAGTGTTACCCCTTACGTTTTTTTTTCGTTTTCGGGCGAAAAATCAAGTTTCTCCAATCTTCTCAAAACTCTGGATTATGATAGAGGGCCGCGAGACTTTGACCCGAGCGCAAAAATGGAGGCTCTAGACCCTTCCAGAGCTGAGATATCGAAACTCAAAATTTCGACCCGAAAAAAAAACAGTGTTACCCCTTACGTTTTTTTTCGTTTTCGGGCGAAAAATCAAGTTTCTCCAATCTTCTCAAAACTCTGGATTATGATAGAGGGCCGCGAGACTTTGACCTGAGCGCAAAAATGGAGGCTCTAGACCCTTCCAGAGCTGAGATATCGAAACTCAAAATTTCGACCCGAAAAAAAAAACGACAGTGTTACCCCTTACGTTTTTTTTTCGTTTTTCGGGCGAAAAATCAAGTTTCTCCAATCTTCTCAAAACTCTGGATTATGATAGAGGGCCGCGAGACTTTGACCCGAGCGCAAAAATGGAGGCTCTAGACCCTTCCAGAGCTGAGATATCGAAACTCAAAATTTCGACCCGAAAAAAAAAACGACAGTGTTACCCCTTACGTTTTTTTTTCGTTTTCGGGCGAAAAATCAAGTTTCTCCAATCTTCTCAAAACTCTGGATTATGATAGAGGGCCGCGAGACTTTGACCTGAGCGCAAAAATGGAGGCTCTAGACCCTTCCAGAGCTGAGATATCGAAACTCAAAATTTCGACCCGAAAAAAAAACGACAGTGTTACCCCTTACGTTTTTTTCGTTTTGGGGCGAAAAATCAAGTTTCTCCAATCTTCTCAAAACTCTGGATTATGATAGAGGGCCGCGAGACTTTGACCCGAGCGCAAAAATGGAGGCTCTAGACCCTTCCAGAGCTGAGATATCGAAACTCAAAATTTCGACCCGAAAAAAAAACGACAGTGTAACCCTTACGTTTTTTTTCGTTTTCGGGCGAAAAAATCAAGTTTCTCCAATCTTCTCAAAACTCTGGATTATGATAGAGGGCCGCGAGACTTTGACCTGAGCGCAAAAATGGAGGCTCTAGACCCTTCCAGAGCTGAGATATCGAAACTCAAAATTTCGACCCCCAAAAAAAACGACAGTGTTACCCCTTACGTTTTTTTCGTTTTCGGGCGAAAAATCAAGTTTCTCCAATCTTCTCAAAACTCTGGATTATGATAGAGGGCCGCGAGACTTTGACCCGAGCGCAAAAATGGAGGCTCTAGACCCTTCCAGAGCTGAGATATCGAAACTCAAAATTTCGACCCGAAAAAAAAACGCACAGTGTTACCCCTTACGTTTTTTTTTTAGTTTTTGGGCGAAAAATCAAGTTTCTCCAATCTTCTCAAAACTCTGGATTATGATAGAGGGCCGCGAGACTTTGACCGAGCGCAAAAATGGAGGCTCTAGACCCTTCCAGAGCTGAGATATCGAAACTCAAAATTTCGACCCGAAAAAAAAACGACAGTGTTACCCCTTACGTTTTTTTTCGTTTTCGGGCGAAAAATCAAGTTTCTCCAATCTTCTCAAAACTCTGGATTATGATAGAGGGCCGCGAGACTTTGACCCGAGCGCAAAAATGGAGGCTCTAGACCCTCCAGAGCTGAGATATCGAAACTCAAAATTTCGACCCGAAAAAAAAACGACAGTGTTACCCCTTACGTTTTTTTCGTTTTCGGGCGAAAAATCAAGTTTCTCCCAATCTTCTCAAAACTCTGGATTATGATAGAGGGCCGCGAGACTTTGACCGAGCGCAAAAATGGAGGCTCTAGACCCTTCCAGAGCTGAGATATCGAAACTCAAAATTTCGACCCGAAAAAAAAACGACAGTGTTACCCCTTACGTTTTTTTTCGTTTTCGGGCGAAAAATCAAGTTTCTCCAATCTTCTCAAAACTCTGGATTATGATAGAGGGCCGCGAGACTTTGACCGAGCGCAAAAATGGAGGCTCTAGACCCTTCCAGAGCTGAGATATCGAAACTCAAAATTTCGACCCGAAAAAAAAACGACAGTGTTACCCCTTACGTTTTTTTTCATTTTCGGGCAAAAAAATCAAGTTTATCCAATCTTCTCAAAACTCTGGATTATGATAGAGGGCCGCGAGACTTTGACCTGAGCGCAAAAATGGAGGCTCTAGACCCTTCCAGAGCTGAGATATCGAAACTCAAAATTTCGACCCGAAAAAAAAACGACAGTGTTACCCCTTACGTTTTTTTTCGTTTTCGGGCGAAAAATCAAGTTTCTCCAATCTTCTCAAAACTCTGGATTATGATAGAGGGCCGCGAGACTTTGACCCGAGCGCAAAAATGGAGGCTCTAGACCCTTCCAGAGCTGAGATATCGAAACTCAAAATTTCGACCCGAAAAAAAAACGACAGTGTTACCCCTTACGTTTTTTTCCGTTTTCGGGCGAAAAATCAAGTTTCTCCAATCTTCTCAAAACTCTGGATTATGATAGAGGGCCGCGAGACTTTGACCCGAGCGCAAAAATGGAGGCTCTAGACCCTTCCAGAGCTGAGATATCGAAACTCAAAATTTCGACCCGAAAAAAAACGACAGTGTTACCCCTTACGTTTTTTTTCATTTTCGGGCGAAAAATCAAGTTTCTCCAATCTTCTCAAACTCTGGATTATGATAGAGGGCCGCGAGACTTTGACCCGAGCGCAAAAATGGAGGCTCTAGACCCTTCCAGAGCTGAGATATCGAAACTCAAAATTTCGACCCGAAAAAAAAACGACAGTGTTACCCCTTACGTTTTTTTTCGTTTTCGGGCGAAAAATCAAGTTTCTCCAATCTTCTCAAAACTCTGGATTATGATAGAGGGCCGCGAGACTTTGACCCAAGCGCAAAAATGGAGGCTCTAGACCCTTCCAGAGCTGAGATATCGAAACTCAAAATTTCGACCCGAAAAAAAAACGACAGTGTTACCCCTTACGTTTTTTTTCGTTTTCGGGCGAAAAATCAAGTTTCTCCAATCTTCTCAAAACTCTGGATTATGATAGAGGGCCGCGAGACTTTGACCGGAGCGCAAAAATGGAGGCTCTAGACCCTTCCAGAGCTGAGATATCGAAACTCAAAATTTCGACCCGAAAAAAAAAACGACAGTGTTACCCCTTACGTTTTTTTTGTTTTTGGGCGAAAAATCAAGTTTCTCCAATCTTCTCAAAACTCTGGATTATGATAGAGGGCCGCGAGACTTTGACCCGAGCGCAAAAATGGAGGCTCTAGACCCTTCCAGAGCTGAGATATCGAAACTCAAAATTTCGACCCGAAAAAAAAAACGACAGTGTTACCCCTTACGTTTTTTTTTAGTTTTTGGGCGAAAAATCAAGTTTCTCCAATCTTCTCAAAACTCTGGATTATGATAGAGGGCCGCGAGACTTTGACCCGAGCGCAAAAATGGAGGCTCTAGACCCTTCCAGAGCTGAGATATCGAAACTCAAAATTTCGACCCCAAAAAAAAAAACGACAGTGTTACCCCTTACGTTTTTTTTTTCGTTTTCGGGCGAAAAATCAAGTTTCTCCAATCTTCTCAAAACTCTGGATTATGATAGAGGGCCGCGAGACTTTGACCTGAGCGCAAAAATGGAGGCTCTAGACCCTTCCAGAGCTGAGATATCGAAACTCAAATTTCGACCCGAAAAAAAAACGACAGTGTTACCCCTTACGTTTTTTTTCGTTTTCGGGCGAAAAATCAAGTTTCTCCAATCTTCTCAAAACTCTGGATTATGATAGAGGGCCGCGAGACTTTGACCCGAGCGCAAAAATGGAGGCTCTAGACCCTTCCAAAGCTGAGATATCGAAACTCAAAATTTCGACCCGAAAAAAAAACGACAGTGTTACCCCTTACGTTTTTTTTAGTTTTTGGGCGAAAAAATCAAGTTTCTCCAATCTTCTCAAAACTCTGGATTATGATAGAGGGCCGCGAGACTTTGACCCGAGCGCAAAAATGGAGGCTCTAGACCCTTCCAGAGCTGAGATATCGAAATTCAAAATTTCGACCCGAAAAAAAAACGACAGTGTTACCCCTTACGTTTTTTTTAGTTTTTGGGCGAAAAATCAAGTTTCTCCAATCTTCTCAAAACTCTGGATTATGATAGAGGGCCGCGAGACTTTGACCTGAGTGCAAAAATGGAGGCTCTAGACCCTTCCAGAGCTGAGATATCGAAACTCAAAATTTCGACCCGAAAAAAAAAACGACAGTGTTACCCCTTACGTTTTTTTTAGTTTTTGGGCGAAAAATCAAGTTTCTCCAATCTTCTCAAAACTCTGGATTATGATAGAGGGCCGCGAGACTTTGACCCGAGCGCAAAAATGGAGGCTCTAGACCCTTCCAAAGCTGAGATATCGAAACTCAAAATTTCGACCCGAAAAAAAACGACAGTGTTACCCCTTACGTTTTTTTAGTTTTTGGGCGAAAAATAAGTTTCTCCAATCTTCTCAAAACTCTGGATTATGATAGAGGGCCGCGAGACTTTGACCCGAGCGCAAAAATGGAGGCTCTAGACCCTTCCAGAGCTGAGATATCGAAACTTCAAAATTTCGACCCGAAAAAAAACGACAGTGTTTACCCCTTACGTT
>NW_024121125.1:570454-604586 GCF_016745375.1 Pimephales promelas
TACATATAAAATGTTCTGTTTGCATGTAATATTTGATACCTACTACTACATTTGCCTAAAGGTTTACTATATACCACAAACCAATGTTCTACACTTGACCTTCCATATTCAGGTTGACAAATAACCTGGGAGTAACAATGATTTTTAATATGATCTTATTCGTTATTTGATTGCTTTACCAAAATAGATTTTTACAAAAATTTATTAAAACACAAAAATTGACACAGTTTAAAAAATGTATCTGTGAATACTGAAGATTGTTTTCCATTTTATATTATTTTTTATTAGTAGGTAACATAACCCAGTATGCAGTACTCTAGTATTCTTTCCCAAACACACACTCTCAGACACACATACTCACTTAACACATTATATTGATGATATCAGGCCCTCTCTGAGAAAGAAAGCCGTTTACCACATTGTGTTTGTGCATCAGGAGTGTCAGAAGAAACTAGAACACAAGCTGGGCTGGACTCATACTTACTAAAGCCTGTGCAGAGGATCACTAAATACCAGCTCCTGCTGAAGGTACATGTGTGTGTGTGTGTGTGTGTAGATGTAATAACTGAAGGTTTTGTTAAATAGTAAGAACTGCATCTTAAAGTCAGCGTGAATTAAAAATTCACTCTATATCCTAAATGCATGTTGTTGATCTTATTCTGAACGATTCCTCCTTGATTTAATTTAAAAAAAAAGAAAAAAAAAAGAACTGTCAATAATTCCATTTCAGGAGTCATGCAGAATTTCTCTTTGAAATGTGTTTTAGGAGATGATTAAGTACAGCAAAGGCTGCGAGGGCTCAGTGGAGCTGCAGACAGCTCTTTCCTCCATACTAGGGATCCTGAAGGCTGTAAATGACTCAATGCATCTCATTGCCATCACAGGATATGAGGTAAAAGCCATGCACGTGCATTCTCTCACTCTCCGTTAATATTCTTTAATGTTTTCTGTCACTCCTATTTATTCCACATCTGCAAGCAATATTTATTGATTCCATGCAGGGTAACCTTGGAGACCTGGGTCGCCTGCTGATGCAGGGGTCGTTCAGTGTGTGGGCAGAGCATAAGAAAGGTCATGTGAAGGTGATAGAGTTGGCTAGGTTTAAGCCCATGCAGAGACACCTGTTCCTGCACGAGAAAGCCCTGCTCTTCTGCAAGAAACGAGAGGAGAGCGGAGAGGGATACGAGAAAGCCCCCTCATATAGCTTCAAACAGGAGCTTAGTGTGAGTATAATAACATAGAGTGTAATAATGCTTAGCTACAGGCGTTATAAAATGATGATGAGCTCATATTGGTTATCTTCTGTTATGTTCAATTAACCATAGCATTTGAACGATCTGACATTTTTTCTAAAATAGCAAATGCAACATATTATATATATTTTATTGAACATTAGAATTGTATTGCCCATACTAAATTGCTTTTATTTATTTAATTTTTATAAATGCAAGAAGCATTTTTTATAACATGCACAAACTCAAATATTCAAACATTTTTGTTAATTTTTTTGGAGCCTAGTGCTTTTTATATAATTCAATTTGTTAATATGAATATACCTAATATGCATGTTTAAATTAGTTTTGTCACATTTTTTTTTTCATACTTCAATAGCCTATTTACCTGATGGTCTCTGTTTTCATTAGATGGCTGCTATTGGAATAACAGAACATGCTAAAGGGGACAGCAAGAAGTTTGAGATCTGGTCCAGTTCAAGGGATGAGGTCTACACAGTACAGGTGAGCACAAGAGTGTTGTGTCTTAGTTCATATTCCTATTAAAAAGATTAGTCATCAGGCGTGTTGTTATTGTCTGGTATATGTTATCCTTAGGCCGTGTCTGAGGAGGTTAAGACTATCTGGGTGACAGAAATCCGGAAACTTCTAACAGGACAGTTGGAGGCCTGCAAAGGTATTGGTCTGGTTTTATGTTTGTTTGGAAAGAAATATGTGATGCGTTCAGATGACCGATTTAACACAAAGATGCATTAAATGCATGCTCTTGTTATGTAGAGGCAAGTCAACAGAGGGGACCTGATCAGTTCACCTCAGATACCAGCTCAACTAACAGGTACAACTACACACGATCACATTTACACATTTTTTATTGGAGCTAATTTTAAAACATGAAATTACATTTTAAGACTGGTGAAAAATGAATGCAGTAACCTCAGGAGTGGAGGAGTGGAGAAACAGAAGACAGAAGAGGAAAGAGGCAAAGAATTTGAGAACATTTTAGAACCTGGAACAACACAGAGAGTCAAAGGTGAGTGAAAAAATGTAACTATACGACATGCATACATACATCATGTCATTAGAGACTTTTCATTCTTGTTTGAACTACTTTTTTTTAACTTATTTCTGTTTCTTTTGGTGGTTTACAGGGTCGTCATTCAGCTTTGAGACAAAACCAAAACGACAGGATATCCGAAGTGACCCTACACCTCTAGGTGACCTAGCAGACTGAAAACATGAAAGTCCACATGTTCTCGAAATCTTCTCTTCAGGGGATTTTAAAAATAAAAATAGAAATGGCTGATGCTAAAACCAGCTAATTCATTGCCACCAAGCTCTCTAAAGATTAAAGACAGAAAATGAGCAGTTCATTCCTGCTCATAACTCTATCGAGTGTGCTTCAGTTCAGGCAATGTGCCATCTGTACTGTATCTACGAAGATACAGGGATGCCATCTGATCGGTTATTTTCCTCCCAGAAACAGGGCCACACCCTAACTTGGGCGGAGTCAGGTGGTTCAGTACATCAAGCCTGTTTCAGAATCGTAGGAGAGGTACACATACTGAGTACACATGTATGTGCACACTCATGCATACTCCACTGAGGTCTTACTAGGGTAGCATGTTCTTGTAGGTTGTATGTGTGTCTCATCTGATGCTTTCTGAGTGGTTCTGACCACGTCTTCGTCTATACAAGATTATTTCGGGGTTAAGCTCTATCGACAGCATCGGTTACACAAACAAATTAGTCCCTCGGTTACATAGGATTCACATTACATAGGATTTCAAAGCAGAAATGTGCAGCACATGGTTTTGTCAAAGCGCTTTTGTGAATTGTTCTGTATTACAAATGTGTTATTTGTGGACAAATTGTCCTTTTTTTATGCTGTTGATAGACATTAACATGTATTGAACCCAGAACATACCACTGACTCACACTCACGCATGCTCTGAGTGGTTTTGAAAATGTTCACTGGTCTCTCCCCTGTCTATCACGTCACAATGAGACTTTAATGGGACTTTGCTGTCATCTCTACATGGCCCTCATTTATGTGCTTACTTGCAACACAAACTCTGTTCCCCATCCTTTTAAAATTGATTTATTTTTTCCTCCCACTTTCTTCTGATTGTCTCAGGTTGGTCTAAAGGATCTCTTTCGCTGGATGCCTCTGTGGAGCATGATGGATACTTTAGTGCAGAGGAGCACATGACCTCTGACCCCGAGGAGGAGAAGGAAGAAAAACCGGTGCATGACCATGTCTGTTTTTTATTGTTAGACTTAAAGCAAAAGGGTGTCATGTTTTATGCATTTCCTCATCTTTATTTCAGTGTGAAGATGAGCTGCAGTCTATGAGGATAGAGGAAGAGATTCCGTTTTCTGAAGAGACTAAGGACCCTGAGGAATGAGAGTTGAATGGGAATATGTCCGTTATGCCATCAATGTACAGCATATACACTGTGTCATGCATAACTCTGGAAAAGAGGTAAATGAGACATATAAAACATTAACTTGGATGTTTTAAATACTCTTAAAAATAAAGGTTCATGGGTGAACCACGTGGTTTAGATTATCCAGAGAAAGCTGTCTATTAGCATTCCCAGTCATTTAAATGTCATTGTGACGACAAGTGCTTTTTATGAGAATACACAGCTAATTTTAAATAGTTGTCAATGGAGGAAAATGCTTTTTAGAACCATACATCTACCAGCAGGGGTGATAGCAACCAGCCAAAAACCAAAAGGTTAGTCCCAAAAATAGGTTATCAGCCTCCACATGGACCTTTTTTTATTATTTAATTATAAGAAAACATCTTTAGACCATAATATAAATACCTATAATGTAACATTGCAAAGAAATGTATACATTGAAAATTAACTCTTGTTCTCTTTACTCAGAGTTATTTGCAAAGACCCATTGAAGAAGCTTTATTTTTAAGAGTGTAGTCTTTGAATTCACCAAAATAATGCATTTCGCAGACACCTTATAGTCTTATAGTATGTTGTGATACATGTTTCATATCCCTTAAAACTTAGTAGTAATTTGTGCCACAGTAATTGTGTCTATAATGGGATATGACATGTCTGTTGTCAAGTCCTGTAATCTCTAATGTGAATGCATGTGACAGCTGTTATATCATTGTGTCTAGGAAACTAGGACCTTCTGTACATGTAAAACAAGCATATCATATATGCAGATGTTGTTTCTCAAAGTGACTGTGATCACCCTGTGCCATTTGTATGTAAAATGTTTAAAAATCAAAATTGTTTTGTATATACATTTAAAAATAAAATCATAGTTGACTAATGACTTTTGCCTATTTTGATCGAAATTATCACGATTATGAATTTAGCTAACATTCTATAATAATATGTAACAATCATTAATATTTGTAATATATGTTTCTACTGTAACTTGTAATATTTGTAACTTTTGGCACTCTAGCGGTTAATTAACAGAACTGCATGCGTTTTGAGGAAGAAAATGGTAGACTCTGAGCTACTACTCTCTGTTTATGTAAATGACGAATCAGGTAGCCAACTGGACTACTCCTTAGCAGTGCCGACTCAAACCAGTCTGAATAGTCCGAATAAACTTATTATGGGTGTACCGTAGTGATTTGGGATAATGCAAAAACACAGTTTGAAATAAATTCATGATATTCTCGCGTATTATATAATTTTTGAACACACACACAAAAAAATATACGGACTGCTGCTCAAATATATAATATAAACTATATAAACTAGCGCGTCCTCGCTCTTTGAGAACAATATTGGGCAGTGAGCGTTCTCTTCCGACGCGAAGAGATCTACCTCTGCTCTGCCGAATATTCGCCACAGCTTCTGGACTGTTTGAGCGTGCATGGACCATTCCCCCCCGGGAGGATGAGGTTCCTGGAAAGTCTGTCTGAGCCGTGTTCAGATGGCCCGGCACGCGTCAACTAGCTCGCTGCATCCTGCGGTGGGTATTTTTTTTTTTAATTTTATTTTTTTTCCTGCGGTGGATATTTTTTTTTTTTTTTTCTTTTTTTTAAATTTTATTTTTTATTTCAAGAATTACAATTACAGTCAGGGGTACATTGAATAAACTAAATACAAAAAACAAGAAAAGACAAACAAAGCAGTGACAAACTTAAGTTAAACAAAAATGTGAAAATGTTTACATATAGATACACATTTTGCAGCTTTCTTATTTTTCAAACCCAGTATTGTTTTTAGGTATTGTTGAATTTCTGCTCTTAAAATTAAAAACAAAGGCTTGTTTCCACCAAATATCCAACCCGGCCCACATCCAAGTGTGACGTCAGAAGCCACGCCCATCCACGTGTGACGTCAGAAGCCACGCCCATCCATTTGTGACGTCGGAAGCCTCGCCCATGTCCAAAGACGGCACGTGACTCAATTTGATGTGATTCGTGACGTGTACACATGCTCAAAATGCCGCTGCTTCCTGTCGGAATATGTTTATGGTTGTTATCATAGTAGATTTATAATAAAGATGAGGTTATTTGTGTAGAGATGTGGCACTACAGATTATTGGTGCAGTTAAATTGTGACGCTTTGGCAGGCTTGGAATCGTCTAAATCACAAGCACTCCCTTAACAGCTGTATTAGACAATACGTTTGCATTGCTCACTGGTTTTGTAAGTTAATGACAAGTAAACAATGTACCTTAAAACGATATTTTTGTATTTCTCTTGTATTTCTGTTACAAATGGTAATCAATAATCATGGTTTTGCTATAATAAACATATAAGGGAGCATCTATACTTAAACTAAAATGAGTTTTTATCTCTTTCTTAATTATATGGGATCCAAACTGCACTTATAGTTATCCCTTCTAAAAAATAATTAAAAAAAACTTTTTTAAACATTTCTTTCTATGTGGTTATAGAAATATTGCATTTTTACAAATTAAGAATTCACCTGTTAATGCCTGTTATAGCAAATTACTTTGAAATGGCAGAATGGAATTTATGTAAACCTTAAATCATATTCTAATATATAATCTACTCATTAGTCATTATAAGCAAAGTGAGATATTTCATGCCTTTATGTGTTATAAATTTGATGATTACGGCATATAGCTATGTTGAATTACCGAAATAAATGAACTTTTGCACAATATTATAATACATAAAAAAACAGTTAATCTCTCGCTTCCTCTTCTGTACAGGTTTTATGAGTTTAACATATCAAAATATCATCATAGTTCAAAATATCTTGGTCACAAATGATTTTTTTAATGTAATATTTTGTGTTAATACATCAAGTTTACACATATGGTTAAAAAATGACCCATTTATGCAAGTGTGATAACTTTTTGTTAAAATAACCAATGTCAGTTGTTCAGAGCAAATCCCTGCAAAATCGGAGGCTGCAGCTTTAGGACCCCGGTTACAGGACCCTTGTTTTAGTTTGTACGTACATTTCGAAAGACATTTAATCTCAGGAGTATTTTTATAAAATGTGTTTTTTTATTCAAAATGCATCAGAGACATTTACAAAAATGTAAATTTATACAAAACAAATTAAAAATGTATATCAATCTTATTCAACTGAAAAGTGGTGTGAGCCCTAGTTTCTTGAATTATGCTGTATATTGATTAACCTACTCAAGTTTAACTAATTTGCTCATTATCAGATAAAATAACGATGGAATCAGCACATGCAGTCACTAAATGATATGGCCAGAATATCAGAAGGCAAAACTCGAGAATGATTCAAGCATGAATTTATTTATATATACATATGTATTTATTTATATTATACGAAAGAACAAAATTATTTATGTTAGATAAATAGATAAATTATAAAAGCACCAAAAAGATCCCCCGTTTTCCACCAGTTGCTGCAGGAATGGCTTCAACTCTGAGAGAGAGAGAGACAGAGAGAGAGATACAAATGAGTTTAACATGTTCAAATATATATTTCAGATTTAACACTAAACAGTTATGAAATGTTGGAGTTGTAGAGAAAGTCAAATTGAATATTCATGTTACTGACATCTAATTCCAGAGTCCAAATGTGTAAATGTAAAAGTAACAGCCAACAATTGAATGGTCTCCTTTCTTTCCTCAATTGTTTGTCAATTTGTCATTTAAAATCTTCCACTTTACTGAAATAGTTATCAGAGAACAGTCACAGTTGTGTTACTGTAACAGAATTATCAGTAACAAAAGGGTGCACGGGGCATTGTGCAAAAATAATGAATAATCTACTCTGACCTGCAATGATAATCCAGAAAGGAAGACCTGCTCAGCCTCCTGTGAGGAGATATCCCAGCCAGGAGACAGACAGGGCATTTATGATTGCCTATGGAAAAAGTAAATATAAATGTACAATAATATATCTCATATTCTTTTTCAAGTAGAATAAGATTTACAGGATGTAACGTCACACATAAACACTAAAATAATATATTTTTATATTTACCCTTAATCCAAATAAAAACATGAAATTGGTGAAATAATAATAATAGTATAGTAGACATAACAAAAGTTTCAGTTGAGAGTACTGATACTAAATACACCAAGAGACATCACAGGGGAGTTAAATGACCAATATGCAAGTTGAAGATAATTCATAGCTCTAAAACAACATCAAACCTTATTGATTCGAATGACGTCGATATTTTGACAATTTATTTCTAGACTATTTATTTAGTCGTTCGCGTTATTCGCCTCTGCCATAACGACCTATTGGTTTTCATTAAACCGAGAAAATGGAATTTTGTTTTATTTACGATCACGGAGAAATGTTCTATTATTTAAAATGCAAAAAACAAAAAAAAAACACAAAAAAAACAACAAAACTTGTATTATTTTCAAGGTGAAAATGATTCATTTGCATGGATCCACGCCGAAGAAAATGTCTAAATGTCACGTTTTTAATGAAGCAGGCTAATGAGTAAAATGTCTATTTTTCCGGCGTCCCCCCAGCTCCTCGTTTAAAGGGTAACTAAACCCCTGGTCAGAGCCTGACTCCACCCACTAGCAATATTTGAAAAATGCTGAAAAAATGGGCAGACCCCAGCGGGGCTAGGGGGCGTGCACCTGAGACCCGCCGTGAGTGACAGCTGCTGTCAGACTCTAAAATAGAGCGAGACTAGTCTGGAGTGACTCAATAGCTGCCTTTGCAACAGAGCGGCCATTTGAAGTCGAGGACTTTTCTCCCTCACCTTCACCTTCACCTGAAGTGGATGAGGGTGAATTGTATGTATACACAGGGCCAAATCCATTCGAGCTGCTGGCTCAAACTGCGGTCTTAACTCCCGCATCGCGACCGGCATCTGATGACTTATGTCGTCGAGTTGATCTCAATAGCGCACGCTATTGATATTATGCCGCTATATGAAAAAATCCAGCAAAATGCACCGGCTCGTTTGTCGACCCTAGAGGATTAACTTTATCCTAACCATAAATTGTGATTAAAATATCCATGATCACTCACATCAAGACGCCGCTGCGGTGGAGGAGTCCATGCAGGACGAGCAGTGTTTGGCACTGCGTGTGGAGAAGCCCATGTCCACCTCTATTCCGTTACTATCCTGATCACTGTACTAAACACTGATAAATCTATGCTAACTTGAAGCTATCCTAACTGTACTATGCTACTAGCTACACAAAATAATCTAAATTATCTATATAATGCTATGCTAAATAGATGCAACAATACTCTATCCTGGTCGTTTTCAAAAATAATCTAAATAACTATATAAATGCTATGCTAACTAGATGCTATTATATGCTATAGTATCCTGATCGTTTTCAATATTCATAAATCCAACTCCTGACTCCTACAGTAGTTTTGACGGAACCAGATGCTTTTATACCAGGGGCTGCCAAGGGCGTGGTGAGCTCGCACCAAGGGTGTGACAGAGTGCGTCTGAGAGTTCGCTACGTCAGCAAGTACCCCTACTGCAGGAGCTTTCCGTTTAACCTGAAGAGGGCAGCACTCAGACGTTTTTACACCATATATTTGAAAATCAAAACACTTTATACTCAATTGTCAAAAAATGTACTCGAATCAATGAACAGCATTTATGAAGCTCCATTCTTACAGATCATTAACTAAAAAAAGTTGTTTTGGTGTTTAGTTACCCTTTAAGCAAAAGGTACGCTAAAACAACGTATTACATCGATGTTAAACCACGTTAACCGTGTTAACCATAACCTTTTAAATACTCGACCTAGCTCCATTGCTTAGCAATGAGAAGAAACTCCTGTAACTTCAGTGCCCAACCCGTATCACGACAAGACGTGAAATAATCACGTTGGTCCACTTTGGAAAACGTGTAGATGTCACGGTTAGTTTAAACTCACAACCATAAATAGGGCTTTACTGCCCTCTTGTGTCAAATTATATTTCTATATTTATTTTTCCAACAAATAAAACCAAACCCGGAATAAAAGCCCATCCAATACACCCTTTAACATGACCAAAATGCTTAATTAATTTTCAGAGTTGACTCATTCTCCTCTATGCTGCGGGCGTTCTGATCTACGATCGCATCTCGCGATCATTCATTCAACTATTTTAAAAAGGCAGGATAAAGCACCAATCCACACTTTTTATTAGTCAAATTCATTTAAAAAAATGTAAACTCAAGTATAGAATATAAGTAGACAAAAATACTGTTGCTAATGAGAAGACAGACAAGACTGCTGCAGGTTATGTGTAATTTTATGGGTATTTTTTTTATTGAGAGTTGTGTTATTGCAGTAAGATCTTTAAGTTTTTGTGATAGTTATGTGTGTTAATGTTAGATCAGATGTTCTTGGTTCATTTACTGCCTAATGTATAAATGTGTCTCTCACCGTCATGGAGAGAGATGTGTAAGGCAATAGCGCCTTGCCTAAGTAGTTTGTATGTGTTCTATAATAAAAGAGGAAAAGTCAATTTTTTTCTTATTTGTTAATTCAAAAATTTCTCCACCTGTGGGAGGGAGCACTCTGGGTACCCCTTTCGTTTTATTTTTGGGTGAAAAATAAAGTTTCTCCAATCTTCTCAAAACTCTGGATTCTAATAGAGGGCCATGAGACTTAAACCTGAGTGCAAAAATGGAGGCTCTAGACCCTTCCAGAGCTGAGATATTGAAACTCAAAATTTCGACCCGAAAAAAAAAACGACAGTGTTACCCCTTTCGTTTTTTTAAGTTTTTGGGCGAAAAATCAAGTTTCTCCAATCTTCTCAAAACTCTGGATTATGATAGAGGGCCGCGAGACTTTGACCTGAGCGCAAAAATGGAGGCTCTAGACCCTTCCAGAGCTGAGATATCGAAACTCAAAATTTCGACCCGAAAAAAAAACGACAGTGTTACCCCTTACGTTTTTTTCAGTTTTCGGGCGAAAAATCAAGTTTCTCCAATCTTCTCAAAACTCTGGATTATGATAGAGGGCCGCGAGACTTTGACCTGAGCGCAAAAATTGAGGCTCTAGACCCTTCCAGAGCTGAGATATCGAAACTCAAAATTTCGACCCGAAAAAAAAACGACAGTGTTACCCCTTACGTTTTTTTCAGTTTTCGGGCGAAAAATCAAGTTTCTCCAATCTTCTCAAAACTCTGGATTATGATAGAGGGCCGCGAGACTTTGACCTGAGCGCAAAAATGGAGGCTCTAGACCCTTCCAGAGCTGAGATATCGAAACTCAAAATTTCGACCCGAAAAAAAAACGACAGTGTTACCCCTTACGTTTTTTTCAGTTTTCGGGCGAAAAATCAAGTTTCTCCAATCTTCTCAAAACTCTGGATTATGATAGAGGGCCGCGAGACTTTGACCTGAGAGCAAAAATGGAGGCTCTAGACCCTTCCAGAGCTGAGATATCGAAACTCAAAATTTCGACCCGAAAAAAAAACGACAGTGTTACCCCTTACGTTTTTTTCAGTTTTCGGGCGAAAAATCAAGTTTCTCCAATCTTCTCAAAACTCTGGATTATGATAGAGGGACGCGAGACTTTCACCTGAGCGCAAAAATGGAGGCTCTAGACCCTTCCAGAGCTGAGATATCGAAACTCAAAATTTCGACCCGAAAAAAAAACGACAGTGTTACCCCTTACATTTTTTTCAGTTTTGGGGCGAAAAATCAAGTTTCTCCAATCTTCTCAAAACTCTGGATTATGATAGAGGGCCGCGAGACTTTGACCTGAGCGCAAAAATTGAGGCTCTAGACCCTTCCAGAGCTGAAATATCGAAACTCAAAATTTCGACCCGAAAAAAAAACGACAGTGTTACCCCTTACGTTTTTTTCAGTTTTCGGGCGAAAAATCAAGTTTCTCCAATCTTCTCAGAACTCTGGATTATGATAGAGGGCCGCGAGACTTTGACCTGAGCGCAAAAATGGAGGCTCTAGACCCTTCCAGAGCTGAGATATCGAAACTCAAAATTTCGACCCGAAAAAAAAAACGACAGTGTTACCCCTTACGTTTTTTTTCAGTTTTTCGGGCGAAAAATCAAGTTTCTCCAATCTTCTCAAAACTCTGGATTATGATAGAGGGCCGCGAGACTTTGACCTGAGCGCAAAAATGGAGGCTCTAGACCCTTCCAGAGCTGAGATATCGAAACTCAAAATTTCGACCCGAAAAAAAAACGACAGTGTTACCCCTTACGTTTTTTTCAGTTTTCGGGCGAAAAATCAAGTTTCTCCAATCTTCTCAAAACTCTGGATTCTAATAGAGGGCCATGAGACTTAAACCTGAGTGCAAAAATGGAGGCTCTAGACCCTTCCAGAGCTGAGATATTGAAACTCAAAATTTCGACCCGAAAAAAAAACCCACAGTGGTACCCCTTTCGTTTTTTTTTTCGGGCGAAAAATAAAGTTTCTCCAATCTTCTCAAAACTCTGGATTCTAATAGAGGGCCATGAGACTTAAACCTGAGTGCAAAAATGGAGGCTCTAGACCCTTCCAGAGCTGAGATATCGAAACTCAAAATTTCGACCCGAAAAAAAAACGACAGTGTTACCCCTTACGTTTTTTTCAGTTTTCGGGCGAAAAATCAAGTTTCTCCAATCTTCTCAAAACTCTATATTATGATAGAGGGCCATGAGACTTAAACCTGAGTGCAAAAATGGAGGCTCTAGACCCTTCCAGAGCTGAGATATCGAAACTCAAAATTTCGACCCGAAAAAAAAACGACAGTGTTACCCCTTACGTTTTTTTCAGTTTTCGGGCGAAAAATCAAGTTTCTCCAATCTTCTCAAAACTCTGGATTCTAATAGAGGGCCATGAGACTTAAACCTGAGTGCAAAAATGGAGGCTCTAGACCCTTCCAGAGCTGAGATATCGAAACTCAAAATTTTGACCCAAAAAAAACCCGACAGTGGTACCCCTTTCATTTTTTTTTCGGGCGAAAAATTAAGTTTCTCCAATCTTCTCAAAACTCTGGATTCTAATAGAGGGCCATGAGACTTAAACCTGAGTGCAAAAATGGAGGCTCTAGACCCTTCCAGAGCTGAGATATCGAAACTCAAAATTTCGACCCGAAAAAAAAAACGACAGTGTTACCCCTTACGTTTTTTTCAGTTTTCGGGCGAAAAATCAAGTTTCTCCAATCTTCTCAAAACTCTGGATTATGATAGAGGGCCGCGAGACTTTGACCTGAGCGCAAAAATGGAGGCTCTAGACCCTTCCAGAGCTGAGATATCGAAACTCAAAATTTCGACCCGAAAAAAAAAACGACAGTGTTACCCCTTACGTTTTTTTCAGTTTTCGGGCGAAAAATCAAGTTTCTCCAATCTTCTCAAAACTCTGGATTATGATAGAGGGCCGCGAGACTTTGACCTGAGAGCAAAAATGGAGGCTCTAGACCCTTCCAGAGCTGAGATATCGAAACTCAAAATTTCGACCCGAAAAAAAAACGACAGTGTTACCCCTTACGTTTTTTTCAGTTTTCGGGCGAAAAATCAAGTTTCTCCAATCTTCTCAAAACTCTGGATTATGATAGAGGGACGCGAGACTTTCACCTGAGCGCAAAAATGGAGGCTCTAGACCCTTCCAGAGCTGAGATATCGAAACTCAAAATTTCGACCCGAAAAAAAAAACGACAGTGTTACCCCTTACGTTTTTTTCAGTTTTCGGGCGAAAAATCAAGTTTCTCCAATCTTCTCAAAACTCTGGATTATGATAGAGGGCCGCGAGACTTTGACCTGAGCGCAAAAATGGAGGCTCTAGACCCTTCCAGAGCTGAGATATCGAAACTCAAAATTTCGACCCGAAAAAAAAAACGACAGTGTTACCCCTTACGTTTTTTTCAGTTTTCGGGCGAAAAATCAAGTTTCTCCAATCTTCTCAAAACTCTGGATTATGATAGAGGGCCGCGAGACTTTGACCTGAGCGCAAAAATGGAGGCTCTAGACCCTTCCAGAGCTGAGATATCGAAACTCTAAATTTCGACCCGAAAAAAAAACGACAGTGTTACCCCTTACGTTTTTTTTTCAGTTTTCGGGCGAAAAATCAAGTTTCTCCAATCTTCTCAAAACTCTGGATTATGATAGAGGGCCGCGAGACTTTGACCTGAGCGCAAAAATGGAGGCTCTAGACCCTTCCAGAGCTGAGATATCGAAACTCAAAATTTCGACCCGAAAAAAAAAACGACAGTGTTACCCCTTACGTTTTTTTCAGTTTTCGGGCGAAAAATCAAGTTTCTCCAATCTTCTCAAAACTCTGGATTAATAGAGGGCCATGAGACTTTGACCTGAGTGCAAAAATGGAGGCTCTAGACCCTTCCAGAGCTGAGATATCGAAACTCAAAATTTCGACCCGAAAAAAAAACGACAGTGGTACCCCTTTCGTTTTTTTTTCGGGCGAAAAATAAAGTTTCTCCAATCTTCTCAAAACTCTGGATTCTGATAGAGGGCCATGAGACTTAAACCTGAGTGCAAAAATGGAGGCTCTAGACCCTTCCAGAGCTGAGATATCGAAACTCAAAATTTCGACCCGAAAAAAAAACGACAGTGTTACCCCTTACGTTTTTTTTCAGTTTTCGGGCGAAAAATCAAGTTTCTCCAATCTTCTCAAAACTCTGGATTCTAATAGAGGGCCATGAGACTTAAACCTGAGTGCAAAAATGGAGGCTCTAGACCCTTCCAGAGCTGAGATATCGAAACTCAAAATTTCGACCCGAAAAAAAAAAACGACAGTGTTACCCCTTACGTTTTTTTTTTTTCGGGCGAAAAATCAAGTTTCTCCAATCTTCTCAAAACTCTGGATTATGATAGAGGGCCGCGAGACTTTGACCTGAGCGCAAAAATGGAGGCTCTAGACCCTTCCAGAGCTGAGATATCGAAACTCAAAATTTCGACCCGAAAAAAAAACGACAGTGTTACCCCTTACGTTTTTTTTTCAGTTTTTCGGGCGAAAAATCAAGTTTCTCCAATCTTCTCAAAACTCTGGATTATGATAGAGGGCCGCGAGACTTTGACCTGAGCGCAAAAATGGAGGCTCTAGACCCTTCCAGAGCTGAGATATCGAAACTCAAAATTTCGACCCGAAAAAAAAACGACAGTGTTACCCCTTACGTTTTTTCAGTTTTCGGGCGAAAAATCAAGTTTCTCCAATCTTCTCAAAACTCTGGATTATGATAGAGGGCCGCGAGACTTTGACCTGAGCGCAAAAATGGAGGCTCTAGACCCTTCCAGAGCTGAGATATCGAAACTCAAAATTTCGACCCGAAAAAAAAACGACAGTGTTACCCCTTACGTTTTTTTTTCAGTTTTCGGGCGAAAAATCAAGTTTCTCCAATCTTCTCAAAACTCTGGATTATGATAGAGGGCCGCGAGACTTTGACCTGAGCGCAAAAATGG
The DNA here is from genome assembly GCF_016745375.1 of Pimephales promelas. Next base: position 585,485 of record NW_024121125.1, read on the forward strand.
AGGCTCTAGACCCTTCCAGAGCTGAGATATCGAAACTCAAAATTTCGACCCGAAAAAAAAACGACAGTGTTACCCCTTACGTTTTTTTCAGTTTTCGGGCGAAAAATCAAGTTTCTCCAATCTTCTCAAAACTCTGGATTATGATAGAGGGCCATGAGACTTAAACCTGAGTGCAAAAATGGAGGCTCTAGACCCTTCCAGAGCTGAGATATCGAAACTCAAAATTTCGACCCGAAAAAAAACGACAGTGGTACCCCTTTCGTTTTTTTTTTTCGGGCGAAAAATTAAGTTTCTCCAATCTTCTCAAAACTCTGGATTCTGATAGAGGGCCATGAGACTTAAACCTGAGTGCAAAAATGGAGGCTCTAGACCCTTCCAGAGCTGAGATATCGAAACTCAAAATTTCGACCCGAAAAAAAAACGACAGTGGTACCCCTTTCGTTTTTTTTTTCGGGCGAAAAATCAAGTTTCTCCAATCTTCTCAAAACTCTGGATTCTAATAGAGGGCCATGAGACTTAAACCTGAGTGCAAAAATGGAGGCTCTAGACCCTTCCAGAGCTGAGATATCGAAACTCAAAATTTCGACCCGAAAAAAAAACGACAGTGTTACCCCTTTCGTTTTTTTTTTCGGGCGAAAAATAAAGTTTCTCCAATCTTCTCAAAACTCTGGATTCTAATAGAGGGCCATGAGACTTAAACCTGAGTGCAAAAATGGAGGCTCTAGACCCTTCCAGAGCTGAGATATCGAAACTCAAAATTTCGACCCGAAAAAAAAACGACAGTGTTACCCCTTACGTTTTTTTCAGTTTTCGGGCGAAAAATCAAGTTTCTCCAATCTTCTCAAAACTCTGGATTATGATAGAGGGCCATGAGACTTAAACCTGAGTGCAAAAATGGAGGCTCTAGACCCTTCCAGAGCTGAGATATCGAAACTCAAAATTTCGACCCGAAAAAAAAAACGACAGTGTTACCCCTTACGTTTTTTTCAGTTTTCGGGCGAAAAATCAAGTTTCTCCAATCTTCTCAAAACTCTGGATTCTAATAGAGGGCCATGAGACTTAAACCTGAGTGCAAAAATGGAGGCTCTAGACCCTTCCAGAGCTGAGATATCGAAACTCAAAATTTCGACCCAAAAAAAAAACGACAGTGTTACCCCTTACGTTTTTTTCAGTTTTCGGGCGAAAAATCAAGTTTCTCCAATCTTCTCAAAACTCTGGATTATGATAGAGGGCCGCGAGACTTTGACCTGAGTGCAAAAATGGAGGCTCTAGACCCTTCCAGAGCTGAGATATCGAAACTCAAAATTTCGACCCGAAAAAAAAACGACAGTGTTACCCCTTACGTTTTTTTCAGTTTTCGGGCGAAAAATCAAGTTTCTCCAATCTTCTCAAAACTCTGGATTATGATAGAGGGCCGCGAGACTTTGACCTGAGTGCAAAAATGGAGGCTCTAGACCCTTCCAGAGCTGAGATATCGAAACTCAAAATTTCGACCCGAAAAAAAAAAACGACAGTGTTACCCCTTACGTTTTTTTCAGTTTTCGGGCGAAAAATCAAGTTTCTCCAATCTTCTCAAAACTCTGGATTATGATAGAGGGCCGCGAGACTTTGACCTGAGCGCAAAAATGGAGGCTCTAGACCCTTCCAGAGCTGAGATATCGAAACTCAAAATTTCGACCCGAAAAAAAAACGACAGTGTTACCCCTTACGTTTTTTTTCAGTTTTCGGGCGAAAAATCAAGTTTCTCCAATCTTCTCAAAACTCTGGATTATGATAGAGGGCCGCGAGACTTTGACCTGAGCGCAAAAATGGAGGCTCTAGACCCTTCCAGAGCTGAGATATCGAAACTCAAAATTTCGACCCGAAAAAAAAACGACAGTGTTACCACTTACGTTTTTTTTTTTTCAGTTTTCGGGCGAAAAATCAAGTTTCTCCAATCTTCTCAAAACTCTGGATTATGATAGAGGGCTGCAAAACTTTGACCTGAGCGCAAAAATGGAGGCTCTAGACCCTTCCAGAGCTGAGATATCGAAACTCAAAATTTCGACCCCAAAAAAAAAACGACAGTGGTACCCCTTTCGTTTTTTTTTTTTGGGCGAAAAATAAAGTTTCTCCAATCTTCTCAAAACTCTGGATTCTAATAGAGGGCCATGAGACTTAAACCTGAGTGCAAAAATGGAGGCTCTAGACCCTTCCAGAGCTGAGATATCGAAACTCAAAATTTCGACCCGAAAAAAAAAACGACAGTGTTACCCCTTTCGTTTTTTTTTTTGGGGCGAAAAATAAAGTTTCTCCAATCTTCTCAAAACTCTGGATTCTGATAGAGGGCCATGAGACTTAACCTGAGTGCAAAAATGGAGGCTCTAGACCCTTCCAGAGCTGAGATATCGAAACTCAAAATTTCGACCCGAAAAAAAAAACGACAGTGTTACCCTTTCGTTTTTTTTTTTCGGGCGAAAAATCAAGTTTCTCCAATCTTCTCAAAACTCTGGATTCTGATAGAGGGCCATGAGACTTAAACCTGAGTGCAAAAATGGAGGCTCTAGACCCTTCCAGAGCTGAGATATCGAAACTCAAAATTTCGACCCGAAAAAAAAACGACAGTGTTACCCCTTTCGTTTTTTTTTTTTTCGGGCGAAAAATAAAGTTTCTCCAATCTTCTCAAAACTCTGGATTCTGATAGAGGGCCATGAGACTTAAACCTGAGTGCAAAAATGGAGGCTCTAGACCCTTCCAGAGCTGAGATATCGAAACTCAAAATTTCGACCCGAAAAAAAAACGACAGTGGTACCCCTTTCGTTTTTTTTTTCGGGCGAAAAATTAAGTTTCTCCAATCTTCTCAAAACTCTGGATTCTGATAGAGGGCCATGAGACTTAAACCTGAGTGCAAAAATGGAGGCTCTAGACCCTTCCAGAGCTGAGATATCGAAACTCAAAATTTCGACCCGAAAAAAAAAACGACAGTGTTACCCCTTTCGTTTTTTTTTTTCGGGCGAAAAATAAAGTTTCTCCAATCTTCTCAAAACTCTGGATTCTGATAGAGGGCCATGAGACTTAAACCTGAGTGCAAAAATGGAGGCTCTAGACCCTTCCAGAGCTGAGATATCGAAACTCAAAATTTCGACCCGAAAAAAAAACGACAGTGGTACCCCTTTCGTTTTTTTTTTTTTCGGGCGAAAAATCAAGTTTCTCCAATCTTCTCAAAACTCTGGATTCTGATAGAGGGCCATGAGACTTAAACCTGAGTGCAAAAATGGAGGCTCTAGACCCTTCCAGAGCTGAGATATCGAAACTCAAAATTTCGACCCGAAAAAAAAAAACGACAGTGGTACCCCTTTCGTTTTTTTTTTTCGGGCGAAAAATCAAGTTTCTCCAATCTTCTCAAAACTCTGGATTCTGATAGAGGGCCATGAGACTTAAACCTGAGTGCAAAAATGGAGGCTCTAGACCCTTCCAGAGCTGAGATATCGAAACTCAAAATTTCGACCCGAAAAAAAAAAACGACAGTGGTACCCCTTTCGTTTTTTTTTCAGGCGAAAAATTAAGTTTCTCCAATCTTCTCAAAACTCTGGATTCTGATAGAGGGCCATGAGACTTAAACCTGAGTGCAAAAATGGAGGCTCTAGACCCTTCCAGAGCTGAGATATCGAAACTCAAAATTTCGACCCGAAAAAAAAACGACAGTGGTACCCCTTTCGTTTTTTTTTTCGGGCGAAAAATTAAGTTTCTCCAATCTTCTCAAAACTCTGGATTCTGATAGAGGGCCATGAGACTTAAACCTGAGTGCAAAAATGGAGGCTCTAGACCCTTCCAGAGCTGAGATATCGAAACTCAAAATTTCGACCCGAAAAAAAAAACGACAGTGTTACCCCTTTCGTTTTTTTTTTCGGGCGAAAAATCAAGTTTCTCCAATCTTCTCAAAACTCTGGATTCTGATAGAGGGCCATGAGACTTAAACCTGAGTGCAAAAATGGAGGCTCTAGACCCTTCCAGAGCTGAGATATCGAAACTCAAAATTTCGACCCGAAAAAAAAACGACAGTGTTACCCCTTTCGTTTTTTTTTTTCGGGCGAAAAATCAAGTTTCTCCAATCTTCTCAAAACTCTGGATTATGATAGAGGGCCATGAGACTTTGACCTGAGTGCAAAAATGGAGGCTCTAGACCCTTCCAGAGCTGAGATATCGAAACTCAAAATTTCGACCCGAAAAAAAAACGACAGTGTTACCCCTTACGTTTTTTTCAGTTTTCGGGCGAAAAATCAAGTTTCTCCAATCTTCTCAAAACTCTGGATTATGATAGAGGGCCGCGAGACTTTGACCTGAGTGCAAAAATGGAGGCTCTAGACCCTTCCAGAGCTGAGATATCGAAACTCAAAATTTCGACCCGAAAAAAAAAACGACAGTGTTACCCCTTACGTTTTTTTCAGTTTTCGGGCGAAAAATCAAGTTTCTCCAATCTTCTCAAAACTCTGGATTATGATAGAGGGCCGCGAGACTTTGACCTGAGTGCAAAAATGGAGGCTCTAGACCCTTCCAGAGCTGAGATATCGAAACTCAAAATTTCGACCCGAAAAAAAAACGACAGTGTTACCCCTTACGTTTTTTTTCAGTTTTCGGGCGAAAAATCAAGTTTCTCCAATCTTCTCAAAACTCTGGATTATGATAGAGGGCCGCGAGACTTTGACCTGAGTGCAAAAATGGAGGCTCTAGACCCTTCCAGAGCTGAGATATCGAAACTCAAAATTTCGACCCGAAAAAAAAAACGACAGTGTTACCCCTTACGTTTTTTTCAGTTTTCGGGCGAAAAATCAAGTTTCTCCAATCTTCTCAAAACTCTGGATTATGATAGAGGGCCGCGAGACTTTGACCTGAGTGCAAAAATGGAGGCTCTAGACCCTTCCAGAGCTGAGATATCGAAACTCAAAATTTCGACCCGAAAAAAAAACGACAGTGTTACCCCTTACGTTTTTTTTCAGTTTTCGGGCGAAAAATCAAGTTTCTCCAATCTTCTCAAAACTCTGGATTATGATAGAGGGCCGCGAGACTTTGACCTGAGCGCAAAAATGGAGGCTCTAGACCCTTCCAGAGCTGAGATATCGAAACTCAAAATTTCGACCCGAAAAAAAAACGACAGTGTTACCCCTTACGTTTTTTTCAGTTTTCGGGCGAAAAATCAAGTTTCTCCAATCTTCTCAAAACTCTGGATTATGATAGAGGGCCGCGAGACTTTGACCTGAGTGCAAAAATGGAGGCTCTAGACCCTTCCAGAGCTGAGATATCGAAACTCAAAATTTCGACCCGAAAAAAAAACGACAGTGTTACCCCTTACGTTTTTTTTCAGTTTTCGGGCGAAAAATCAAGTTTCTCCAATCTTCTCAAAACTCTGGATTATGATAGAGGGCTGCGAGACTTTGACCTGAGTGCAAAAATGGAGGCTCTAGACCCTTCCAGAGCTGAGATATCGAAACTCAAAATTTCGACCCGAAAAAAAAACGACAGTGTTACCCCTTACGTTTTTTTCAGTTTTCGGGCGAAAAATCAAGTTTCTCCAATCTTCTCAAAACTCTGGATTCTGATAGAGGGCCATGAGACTTTGACCTGAGTGCAAAAATGGAGGCTCTAGACCCTTCCAGAGCTGAGATATCGAAACTCAAAATTTCGACCCGAAAAAAAAACGACAGTGGTACCCCTTTCGTTTTTTTTTTTCGGGCGAAAAATTAAGTTTCTCCAATCTTCTCAAAACTCTGGATTCTGATAGAGGGCCATGAGACTTAAACCTGAGTGCAAAAATGGAGGCTCTAGACCCTTCCAGAGCTGAGATATCGAAACTCAAAATTTCGACCCGAAAAAAAAACGACAGTGTTACCCCTTTCGTTTTTTTTTTTCGGGCGAAAAATTAAGTTTCTCCAATCTTCTCAAAACTCTGGATTCTGATAGAGGGCCATGAGACTTAAACCTGAGTGCAAAAATGGAGGCTCTAGACCCTTCCAGAGCTGAGATATCGAAACTCAAAATTTCGACCCGAAAAAAAAAACGACAGTGTTACCCCTTACGTTTTTTTTTTTCGGGCGAAAAATCAAGTTTCTCCAATCTTCTCAAAACTCTGGATTCTGATAGAGGGCCATGAGACTTAACCTGAGTGCAAAAATGGAGGCTCTAGACCCTTCCAGAGCTGAGATATCGAAACTCAAAATTTCGACCCGAAAAAAAAAACGACAGTGTTACCCCTTACGTTTTTTTTTTTTTTCGGGCGAAAAATCAAGTTTCTCCAATCTTCTCAAAACTCTGGATTATGATAGAGGGCCGCGAGACTTTGACCTGAGTGCAAAAATGGAGGCTCTAGACCCTTCCAGAGCTGAGATATCGAAACTCAAAATTTCGACCCGAAAAAAAAACGACAGTGTTACCCCTTACGTTTTTTTCAGTTTTCGGGCGAAAAATCAAGTTTCTCCAATCTTCTCAAAACTCTGGATTATGATAGAGGGCCGCGAGACTTTGACCTGAGTGCAAAAATGGAGGCTCTAGACCCTTCCAGAGCTGAGATATCGAAACTCAAAATTTCGACCCGAAAAAAAAACGACAGTGTTACCCCTTACGTTTTTTTCAGTTTTCGGGCGAAAAATCAAGTTTCTCCAATCTTCTCAAAACTCTGGATTATGATAGAGGGCCGCGAGACTTTGACCTGAGTGCAAAAATGGAGGCTCTAGACCCTTCCAGAGCTGAGATATCGAAACTCAAAATTTCGACCCGAAAAAAAAACGACAGTGTTACCCCTTACGTTTTTTTCAGTTTTCGGGCGAAAAATCAAGTTTCTCCAATCTTCTCAAAACTCTGGATTATGATAGAGGGCCGCGAGACTTTGACCTGAGCGCAAAAATGGAGGCTCTAGACCCTTCCAGAGCTGAGATATCGAAACTCAAAATTTCGACCCGAAAAAAAAACGACAGTGTTACCCCTTACGTTTTTTTTTTCAGTTTTCGGGCGAAAAATCAAGTTTCTCCAATCTTCTCAAAACTCTGGATTATGATAGAGGGCTGCGAGACTTTGACCTGAGTGCAAAAATGGAGGCTCTAGACCCTTCCAGAGCTGAGATATCGAAACTCAAAATTTCGACCCGAAAAAAAAAACGACAGTGTTACCCCTTCGTTTTTTTTTTTTGGGCGAAAAATAAGTTTCTCCAATCTTCTCAAAACTCTGGATTCTGATAGAGGGCCATGAGACTTTGACCTGAGTGCAAAAATGGAGGCTCTAGACCCTTCCAGAGCTGAGATATCGAAACTCAAAATTTCGACCCGAAAAAAAAAACGACAGTGTTACCCCTTTCGTTTTTTTTTTTGGGCGAAAAATCAAGTTTCTCCAATCTTCTCAAAACTCTGGATTCTGATAGAGGGCCATGAGACTTAAACCTGAGTGCAAAAATGGAGGCTCTAGACCCTTCCAGAGCTGAGATATCGAAACTCAAAATTTCGACCCGAAAAAAAAAACGACAGTGTACCCCTTTCGTTTTTTTTTTTCGGGCGAAAAATTAAGTTTCTCCAATCTTCTCAAAACTCTGGATTCTGATAGAGGGCCATGAGACTTAAACCTGAGTGCAAAAATGGAGGCTCTAGACCCTTCCAGAGCTGAGATATCGAAACTCAAAATTTCGACCCGAAAAAAAAACGACAGTGTTACCCCTTTCGTTTTTTTTTTTCGGGCGAAAAATTAAGTTTCTCCAATCTTCTCAAAACTCTGGATTCTGATAGAGGGCCATGAGACTTAAACCTGAGTGCAAAAATGGAGGCTCTAGACCCTTCCAGAGCTGAGATATCGAAACTCAAAATTTCGACCCGAAAAAAAAACGACAGTGTTACCCCTTTCGTTTTTTTTTTCGGGCGAAAAATTAAGTTTCTCCAATCTTCTCAAAACTCTGGATTCTGATAGAGGGCCATGAGACTTAAACCTGAGTGCAAAAATGGAGGCTCTAGACCCTTCCAGAGCTGAGATATCGAAACTCAAAATTTCGACCCGAAAAAAAAACGACAGTGTTACCCCTTTTTTTTTTTTTTCGGGCGAAAAATAAAGTTTCTCCAATCTTCTCAAAACTCTGGATTCTGATAGAGGGCCATGAGACTTAAACCTGAGTGCAAAAATGGAGGCTCTAGACCCTTCCAGAGCTGAGATATCGAAACTCAAAATTTCGACCCGAAAAAAAAACGACAGTGTTACCCCTTTCGTTTTTTTTTTTTCGGGCGAAAAATTAAGTTTCTCCAATCTTCTCAAAACTCTGGATTCTGATAGAGGGCCACGAGACTTTGACCTGAGTGCAAAAATGGAGGCTCTAGACCCTTCCAGAGCTGAGATATCGAAACTCAAAATTTCGACCCGAAAAAAAAAACGACAGTGTTACCCCTTTCGTTTTTTTTTTTCGGGCGAAAAATTAAGTTTCTCCAATCTTCTCAAAACTCTGGATTCTGATAGAGGGCCATGAGACTTAAACCTGAGTGCAAAAATGGAGGCTCTAGACCCTTCCAGAGCTGAGATATCGAAACTCAAAATTTCGACCCGAAAAAAAAAACGACAGTGTTACCCCTTTCGTTTTTTTTTTCGGGCGAAAAATTAAGTTTCTCCAATCTTCTCAAAACTCTGGATTCTGATAGAGGGCCATGAGACTTAAACCTGAGTGCAAAAATGGAGGCTCTAGACCCTTCCAGAGCTGAGATATCGAAACTCAAAATTTCGACCCGAAAAAAAAACGACAGTGTTACCCCTTTCGTTTTTTTTTTTCGGGCGAAAAATTAAGTTTCTCCAATCTTCTCAAAACTCTGGATTCTGATAGAGGGCCATGAGACTTAAACCTGAGTGCAAAAATGGAGGCTCTAGACCCTTCCAGAGCTGAGATATCGAAACTCAAAATTTCGACCCGAAAAAAAAAACGACAGTGTTACCCCTTTCGTTTTTTTTTTCGGGCGAAAAATTAAGTTTCTCCAATCTTCTCAAAACTCTGGATTCTGATAGAGGGCCATGAGACTTAAACCTGAGTGCAAAAATGGAGGCTCTAGACCCTTCCAGAGCTGAGATATCGAAACTCAAAATTTCGACCCGAAAAAAAAAACGACAGTGTTACCCCTTACGTTTTTTTTTTTCGGGCGAAAAATCAAGTTTCTCCAATCTTCTCAAAACTCTGGATTATGATAGAGGGCCATGAGACTTAGACCTGAGTGCAAAAATGGAGGCTCTAGACCCTTCCAGAGCTGAGATATCGAAACTCAAAATTTCGACCCGAAAAAAAAACGACAGTGTTACCCCTTACGTTTTTTTCAGTTTTCGGGCGAAAAATCAAGTTTCTCCAATCTTCTCAAAACTCTGGATTATGATAGAGGGCCATGAGACTTTGACCTGAGTGCAAAAATGGAGGCTCTAGACCCTTCCAGAGCTGAGATATCGAAACTCAAAATTTCGACCCGAAAAAAAAACGACAGTGTTACCCCTTACGTTTTTTTCAGTTTTCGGGCGAAAAATCAAGTTTCTCCAATCTTCTCAAAACTCTGGATTATGATAGAGGGCCGCGAGACTTTGACCTGAGTGCAAAAATGGAGGCTCTAGACCCTTCCAGAGCTGAGATATCGAAACTCAAAATTTCGACCCGAAAAAAAAACGACAGTGTTACCCCTTACGTTTTTTTTCAGTTTTCGGGCGAAAAATCAAGTTTCTCCAATCTTCTCAAAACTCTGGATTATGATAGAGGGCCGCGAGACTTTGACCTGAGTGCAAAAATGGAGGCTCTAGACCCTTCCAGAGCTGAGATATCGAAACTCAAAATTTCGACCCGAAAAAAAAACGACAGTGTTACCCCTTACGTTTTTTTCAGTTTTCGGGCGAAAAATCAAGTTTCTCCAATCTTCTCAAAACTCTGGATTATGATAGAGGGCCGCGAGACTTTGACCTGAGTGCAAAAATGGAGGCTCTAGACCCTTCCAGAGCTGAGATATCGAAACTCAAAATTTCGACCCGAAAAAAAAACGACAGTGTTACCCCTTACGTTTTTTTTCAGTTTTCGGGCGAAAAATCAAGTTTCTCCAATCTTCTCAAAACTCTGGATTATGATAGAGGGCCGCGAGACTTTGACCTGAGTGCAAAAATGGAGGCTCTAGACCCTTCCAGAGCTGAGATATCGAAACTCAAAATTTCGACCCGAAAAAAAAACGACAGTGTTACCCCTTACGTTTTTTTCAGTTTTCGGGCGAAAAATCAAGTTTCTCCAATCTTCTCAAAACTCTGGATTATGATAGAGGGCCGCGAGACTTTGACCTGAGTGCAAAAATGGAGGCTCTAGACCCTTCCAGAGCTGAGATATCGAAACTCAAAATTTCGACCCGAAAAAAAAACGACAGTGTTACCCCTTACGTTTTTTTTTTTTTTCGGGCGAAAAATCAAGTTTCTCCAATCTTCTCAAAACTCTGGATTATGATAGAGGGCCATGAGACTTTGACCTGAGTGCAAAAATGGAGGCTCTAGACCCTTCCAGAGCTGAGATATCGAAACTCAAAATTTCGACCCGAAAAAAAAACGACAGTGTTACCCCTTACGTTTTTTTTTTTCGGGCGAAAAATTAAGTTTCTCCAATCTTCTCAAAACTCTGGATTCTGATAGAGGGCCATGAGACTTAAACCTGAGTGCAAAAATGGAGGCTCTAGACCCTTCCAGAGCTGAGATATCGAAACTCAAAATTTCGACCCGAAAAAAAAACGACAGTGTTACCCCTTTCGTTTTTTTTTTCGGGCGAAAAATTAAGTTTCTCCAATCTTCTCAAAACTCTGGATTCTGATAGAGGGCCATGAGACTTAAACCTGAGTGCAAAAATGGAGGCTCTAGACCCTTCCAGAGCTGAGATATCGAAACTCAAAATTTCGACCCGAAAAAAAAACGACAGTGTTACCCCTTACGTTTTTTTTTTTCGGGCGAAAAATGAAGTTTCTCCAATCTTCTCAAAACTCTGGATTCTGATAGAGGGCCATGAGACTTAAACCTGAGTGCAAAAATGGAGGCTCTAGACCCTTCCAGAGCTGAGATATCGAAACTCAAAATTTCGACCCGAAAAAAAAAACGACAGTGTTACCCCTTACGTTTTTTTTTTTTCGGGCGAAAAATCAAGTTTCTCCAATCTTCTCAAAACTCTGGATTCTGATAGAGGGCCATGAGACTTTGACCTGAGTGCAAAAATGGAGGCTCTAGACCCTTCCAGAGCTGAGATATCGAAACTCAAAATTTCGACCCGAAAAAAAAAACGACAGTGTTACCCCTTACGTTTTTTTTTTTCGGGCGAAAAATCAAGTTTCTCCAATCTTCTCAAAACTCTGGATTATGATAGAGGGCCATGAGACTTTGACCTGAGTGCAAAAATGGAGGCTCTAGACCCTTCCAGAGCTGAGATATCGAAACTCAAAATTTCGACCCGAAAAAAAAACGACAGTGTTACCCCTTACGTTTTTTTTGTTTTCGGGCGAAAAATCAAGTTTCTCCAATCTTCTCAAAACTCTGGATTATGATAGAGGGCCGCGAGACTTTGACCTGAGTGCAAAAATGGAGGCTCTAGACCCTTCCAGAGCTGAGATATCGAAACTCAAAATTTCGACCCGAAAAAAAAACGACAGTGTTACCCCTTACGTTTTTTTTTTTTCGGGCGAAAAATCAAGTTTCTCCAATCTTCTCAAAACTCTGGATTATGATAGAGGGCCGCGAGACTTTGACCTGAGTGCAAAAATGGAGGCTCTAGACCCTTCCAGAGCTGAGATATCGAAACTCAAAATTTCGACCCGAAAAAAAAACGACAGTGTTACCCCTTACGTTTTTTTTCAGTTTTCGGGCGAAAAATCAAGTTTCTCCAATCTTCTCAAAACTCTGGATTATGATAGAGGGCCATGAGACTTAGACCTGAGTGCAAAAATGGAGGCTCTAGACCCTTCCAGAGCTGAGATATCGAAACTCAAAATTTCAACCCGAAAAAAAAACGACAGTGTTACCCCTTACGTTTTTTTTTCGTTTTCGGGTGAAAAATCAAGTTTCTCCAATCTTCTCAAAACTCTGGATTATGATAGAGGGCCATGATACTTAGACCTGAGTGCAAAAATGGAGGCTCTAGAGCCTTCCAGAGCTGAGATATCGAAACTCAAAATTTCGACCCGAAAAAAAAACGACAGTGTTACCCCTTTCGTTTTTTTTTTTTGGGCGAAAAATTAAGTTTCTCCAATCTTCTCAAAACTCTGGATTCTGATAGAGGGCCATGAGACTTAAACCTGAGTGCAAAAATGGAGGCTCTAGACCCTTCCAGAGCTGAGATATCGAAACTCAAAATTTCGACCCGAAAAAAAAAACGACAGTGGTACCCCTTTCGTTTTTTTTTTGGGGCGAAAAATAAGTTTCTCCAATCTTCTCAAAACTCTGGATTCTGATAGAGGGCCATGAGACTTAAACCTGAGTGCAAAAATGGAGGCTCTAGACCCTTCCAGAGCTGAGATATCGAAACTCAAAATTTCGACCCGAAAAAAAAAACGACAGTGGTACCCCTTTCGTTTTTTTTTTTCGGGCGAAAAATTAAGTTTCTCCAATCTTCTCAAAACTCTGGATTCTGATAGAGGGCCATGAGACTTAAACCTGAGTGCAAAAATGGAGGCTCTAGACCCTTCCAGAGCTGAGATATCGAAACTCAAAATTTCGACCCGAAAAAAAAACGACAGTGGTACCCCTTTCGTTTTTTTTTTCGGGCGAAAAATTAAGTTTCTCCAATCTTCTCAAAACTCTGGATTCTGATAGAGGGCCATGAGACTTAAACCTGAGTGCAAAAATGGAGGCTCTAGACCCTTCCAGAGCTGAGATATCGAAACTCAAAATTTCGACCCGAAAAAAAAAACGACAGTGGTACCCCTTTCGTTTTTTTTTCGGGCGAAAAATTAAGTTTCTCCAATCTTCTCAAAACTCTGGATTCTGATAGAGGGCCATGAGACTTAAACCTGAGTGCAAAAATGGAGGCTCTAGACCCTTCCAGAGCTGAGATATCGAAACTCAAAATTTCGACCCGAAAAAAAAACGACAGTGGTACCCCTTTCGTTTTTTTTTTTCGGGCGAAAAATTAAGTTTCTCCAATCTTCTCAAAACTCTGGATTCTGATAGAGGGCCATGAGACTTAAACCTGAGTGCAAAAATGGAGGCTCTAGACCCTTCCAGAGCTGAGATATCGAAACTCAAAATTTCGACCCGAAAAAAAAAACGACAGTGGTACCCCTTTCGTTTTTTTTTTTTCGGGCGAAAAATTAAGTTTCTCCAATCTTCTCAAAACTCTGGATTCTGATAGAGGGCCATGAGACTTAAACCTGAGTGCAAAAATGGAGGCTCTAGACCCTTCCAGAGCTGAGATATCGAAATTCAAAAATTCGACCCGAAAAAAAAAACGACAGTGGTACCCCTTTCGTTTTTTTTTTCGGGCGAAAAATCAAGTTTCTCCAATCTTCTCAAAACTCTGGATTCTGATAGAGGGCCATGAGACTTAAACCTGAGTGCAAAAATGGAGGCTCTAGACCCTTCCAGAGCTGAGATATCGAAACTCAAAATTTCGACCCGAAAAAAAAAACGACAGTGGTACCCCTTTCGTTTTTTTTTTCGGGCGAAAAATTAAGTTTCTCCAATCTTCTCAAAACTCTGGATTCTGATAGAGGGCCATGAGACTTAAACCTGAGTGCAAAAATGGAGGCTCTAGACCCTTCCAGAGCTGAGATATCGAAACTCAAAATTTCGACCCGAAAAAAAAAACGACAGTGGTACCCCTTTCGTTTTTTTTTTTCGGGCGAAAAATTAAGTTTCTCCAATCTTCTCAAAACTCTGGATTCTGATAGAGGGCCATGAGACTTAAACCTGAGTGCAAAAATGGAGGCTCTAGACCCTTCCAGAGCTGAGATATCGAAACTCAAAATTTCGACCCGAAAAAAAAAACGACAGTGGTACCCCTTTCGTTTTTTTTTTCGGGCGAAAAATAAAGTTTCTCCAATCTTCTCAAAACTCTGGATTCTGATAGAGGGCCATGAGACTTAAACCTGAGTGCAAAAATGGAGGCTCTAGACCCTTCCAGAGCTGAGATATCGAAACTCAAAATTTCGACCCGAAAAAAAAACGACAGTGGTACCCCTTTCGTTTTTTTTTTTCGGGCGAAAAATTAAGTTTCTCCAATCTTCTCAAAACTCTGGATTCTGATAGAGGGCCATGAGACTTAAACCTGAGTGCAAAAATGGAGGCTCTAGACCCTTCCAGAGCTGAGATATCGAAACTCAAAATTTCGACCCGAAAAAAAAAACGACAGTGGTACCCCTTTCGTTTTTTTTTTTCGGGCGAAAAATTAAGTTTCTCCAATCTTCTCAAAACTCTGGATTCTGATAGAGGGCCATGAGACTTAAACCTGAGTGCAAAAATGGAGGCTCTAGACCCTTCCAGAGCTGAGATATCGAAACTCAAAATTTCGACCCGAAAAAAAAACGACAGTGGTACCCCTTTCGTTTTTTTTTTTCGGGCGAAAAATTAAGTTTCTCCAATCTTCTCAAAACTCTGGATTCTGATAGAGGGCCATGAGACTTAAACCTGAGTGCAAAAATGGAGGCTCTAGACCCTTCCAGAGCTGAGATATCGAAACTCAAAATTTCGACCCGAAAAAAAAACGACAGTGGTACCCCTTTCGTTTTTTTTTTTCGGGCGAAAAATAAAGTTTCTCCAATCTTCTCAAAACTCTGGATTCTGATAGAGGGCCATGAGACTTAAACCTGAGTGCAAAAATGGAGGCTCTAGACCCTTCCAGAGCTGAGATATCGAAACTCAAAATTTCGACCCGAAAAAAAAACGACAGTGGTACCCCTTTCGTTTTTTTTTCGGGCGAAAAATTAAGTTTCTCCAATCTTCTCAAAACTCTGGATTCTGATAGAGGGCCATGAGACTTAAACCTGAGTGCAAAAATGGAGGCTCTAGACCCTTCCAGAGCTGAGATATCGAAACTCAAAATTTCGACCCGAAAAAAAAACGACAGTGGTACCCCTTTCGTTTTTTTTTTCGGGCGAAAAATAAAGTTTCTCCAATCTTCTCAAAACTCTGGATTCTGATAGAGGGCCATGAGACTTAAACCTGAGTGCAAAAATGGAGGCTCTAGACCCTTCCAGAGCTGAGATATCGAAACTCAAAATTTCGACCCGAAAAAAAAACGACAGTGGTACCCCTTTCGTTTTTTTTTTTCGGGCGAAAAATTAAGTTTCTCCAATCTTCTCAAAACTCTGGATTCTGATAGAGGGCCATGAGACTTAAACCTGAGTGCAAAAATGGAGGCTCTAGACCCTTCCAGAGCTGAGATATCGAAACTCAAAATTTCGACCCGAAAAAAAAAAACGACAGTGGTACCCCTTTCGTTTTTTTTTTTCGGGCGAAAAATGAAGTTTCTCCAATCTTCTCAAAACTCTGGATTCTGATAGAGGGCCATGAGACTTAAACCTGAGTGCAAAAATGGAGGCTCTAGACCCTTCCAGAGCTGAGATATCGAAACTCAAAATTTCGACCCGAAAAAAAAAACGACAGTGGTACCCCTTTCGTTTTTTTTTTCGGGCGAAAAATTAAGTTTCTCCAATCTTCTCAAAACTCTGGATTCTGATAGAGGGCCATGAGACTTAAACCTGAGTGCAAAAATGGAGGCTCTAGACCCTTCCAGAGCTGAGATATCGAAACTCAAAATTTCGACCCGAAAAAAAAAACGACAGTGGTACCCCTTTCGTTTTTTTTTTTCGGGCGAAAAATAAGTTTCTCCAATCTTCTCAAAACTCTGGATTCTGATAGAGGGCCATGAGACTTAAACCTGAGTGCAAAAATGGAGGCTCTAGACCCTTCCAGAGCTGAGATATCGAAACTCAAAATTTCGACCCGAAAAAAAAACGACAGTGGTACCCCTTTCGTTTTTTTTTTCGGGCGAAAAATTAAGTTTCTCCAATCTTCTCAAAACTCTGGATTCTGATAGAGGGCCATGAGACTTAAACCTGAGTGCAAAAATGGAGGCTCTAGACCCTTCCAGAGCTGAGATATCGAAACTCAAAATTTCGACCCGAAAAAAAAAACGACAGTGTTACCCTTTCGTTTTTTTTTTTCGGGCGAAAAATAAAGTTTCTCCAATCTTCTCAAAACTCTGGATTCTGATAGAGGGCCATGAGACTTAAACCTGAGTGCAAAAATGGAGGCTCTAGACCCTTCCAGAGCTGAGATATCGAAACTCAAAATTTCGACCCCCAAAAAAAACGACAGTGGTACCCCTTTCGTTTTTTTTTTTCGGGCGAAAAATGAAGTTTCTCCAATCTTCTCAAAACTCTGGATTCTGATAGAGGGCATGAGACTTAAACTGAGTGCAAAAATGAGGCTCTAGACCCTTCCAGAGCTGAGATATCGAAACTCAAAATTTCGACCCGAAAAAAAAAAACGACAGTGGTACCCCTTTCGTTTTTTTTTTTCAGGCGAAAAATGAAGTTTCTCCAATCTTCTCAAAACTCTGGATTCTGATAGAGGGCCATGAGACTTAAACCTGAGTGCAAAAATGGAGGCTCTAGACCCTTCCAGAGCTGAGATATCGAAACTCAAAATTTCGACCCGAAAAAAAAAAACGACAGTGGTACCCCTTTCGTTTTTTTTTTTTCGGGCGAAAAATGAAGTTTCTCCAATCTTCTCAAATTCTGATAGAGGGCCATGAGACTTAGACCTGAGTGCAAAAATGGAGGCTCTAGACCCTTCCAGAGCTGAGATATCGAAACTCAAATTTCGACCCGAAAAAAAAAACGACAGTGGTACCCCTTTCGTTTTTTTTTTTTTCGGGCGAAAAATTAAGTTTCTCCAATCTTCTCAAAACTCTGGATTCTGATAGAGGGCCATGAGACTTAAACCTGAGTGCAAAAATGGAGGCTCTAGACCCTTCCAGAGCTGAGATATCGAAACTCAAAATTTCGACCCGAAAAAAAAACGACAGTGGTACCCCTTTCGTTTTTTTTTTTCGGGCGAAAAATTAAGTTTCTCCAATCTTCTCAAAACTCTGGATTCTGATAGAGGGCCATGAGACTTAGACCTGAGTGCAAAAATGGAGGCTCTAGACCCTTCCAGAGCTGAGATATCGAAACTCAAAATTTCGACCCGAAAAAAAAACGACAGTGGTACCCCTTTCGTTTTTTTTTCAGGTGAAAAATGAAGTTTCTCCAATCTTCTCAAAACTCTGGATTCTGATAGAGGGCCATGAGACTTAAACCTGAGTGCAAAAATGGAGGCTCTAGACCCTTCCAGAGCTGAGATATCGAAACTCAAAATTTCGACCCGAAAAAAAAACGACAGTGGTACCCCTTTCGTTTTTTTTTCGGGCGAAAAATGAAGTTTCTCCAATCTTCTCAAAACTCTGGATTCTGATAGAGGGCCATGAGACTTAAACCTGAGTGCAAAAATGGAGGCTCTAGACCCTTCCAGAGCTGAGATATCGAAACTCAAAATTTCGACCCGAAAAAAAAACGACAGTGGTACCCCTTTCGTTTTTTTTTTTGGGGCGAAAAATAAGTTTCTCCAATCTTCTCAAAACTCTGGATTCTGATAGAGGGCCATGAGACTTAACCTGAGTGCAAAAATGGAGGCTCTAGACCCTTCCAGAGCTGAGATATCGAAACTCAAAATTTCGACCCGAAAAAAAAAACGACAGTGGTACCCCTTTCGTTTTTTTTTTGGGGGGCGAAAAATAAAGTTTCTCCAATCTTCTCAAAACTCTGGATTCTGATAGAGGGCCATGAGACTTAAACCTGAGTGCAAAAATGGAGGCTCTAGACCCTTCCAGAGCTGAGATATCGAAACTCAAAATTTCGACCCGAAAAAAAAAACGACAGTGGTACCCCTTTCGTTTTTTTTTTTCAGGCGAAAAATTAAGTTTCTCCAATCTTCTCAAAACTCTGGATTCTAATAGAGGGCCATGAGACTTAAACCTGAGTGCAAAAATGGAGGCTCTAGACCCTTCCAGAGCTGAGATATCGAAACTCAAAATTTCGACCCGAAAAAAAAACGACAGTGGTACCCTTTCGTTTTTTTTTTTTTTCGGGCGAAAAATAAAGTTTCTCCAATCTTCTCAAAACTCTGGATTCTGATAGAGGGCCATGAGACTTAAACCTGAGTGCAAAAATGGAGGCTCTAGACCTTCCAGAGCTGAGATATCGAAACTCAAAATTTCGACCCGAAAAAAAAACGACAGTGGTACCCCTTTCGTTTTTTTTTTTCGGGCGAAAAATTAAGTTTCTCCAATCTTCTCAAAACTCTGGATTCTGATAGAGGGCCATGAGACTTAAACCTGAGTGCAAAAATGGAGGCTCTAGACCCTTCCAGAGCTGAGATATTGAAACTCAAAATTTCGACCCGAAAAAAAAAACGACAGTGGTACCCTTTTGTTTTTTTTTTTCGGGAAAAATAAAGTTTCTCCAATCTTCTCAAAACTCTGGATTCTGATAGAGGGCCATGAGACTTAAACCTGAGTGCAAAAATGGAGGCTCTAGACCCTTCCAGAGCTGAGATATCGAAACTCAAAATTTCGACCCGAAAAAAAAAACGACAGTGGTACCCCTTTCGTTTTTTTTTCAGGCGAAAAATAAGTTTCTCCAATCTTCTCAAAACTCTGGATTCTGATAGAGGGCCATGAGACTTAAACCTGAGTGCAAAAATGGAGGCTCTAGACCCTTCCAGAGCTGAGATATCGAAACTCAAAATTTCGACCCGAAAAAAAAACGACAGTGGTACCCTTTCGTTTTTTTTTCAGGCGAAAAATTAAGTTTCTCCAATCTTCTCAAAACTCTGGATTCTGATAGAGGGCCATGAGACTTAAACCTGAGTGCAAAAATGGAGGCTCTAGACCTTCCAGAGCTGAGATATTGAAACTCAAAATTTGACCCGAAAAAAAAAACGACAGTGGTACCCCTTTTGTTTTTTTTTGTTGTGGCAGATTTTAAGTCTCAATTCAAATCATCAAAGTCGGATCAGGTCCTGAAGAAATTGTGCAAGTCGAGGTTTTGGGTCTCAGAAAAACTTTATTGAGCAGTTCAAC
>NW_024121125.1:617161-638757 GCF_016745375.1 Pimephales promelas
TTTTTCAGGTTTCGGGCGAAAAATCAAGTTTCCTCCAATCTTCTCAAACTCTGGATTATGATAGAGGCCGCGAGACTTTGACTGAGCGCAAAAATGGAGGCTCTAGACCCTTCCAGAGCTGAGATATCGAAACTCAAATTTCGACCGAAAAAAAAAACGACAGTGTTACCCTTACGTTTTTTTCAGTTTTCGGGCGAAAAATCAAGTTTCCTCCATCTTCTCAACTCTGGATTATGATAGAGGGCCGCGAGACTTTGACCTGAGCGCAAAAAATGGAGGCTCTAGACCCTTCCAGAGCTGAGATATCGAAACTCAAAATTTCGACCCGAAAAAAAAACGACAGTGTTACCCCTTACGTTTTTTTTTGTTTTCGGGCGAAAATAAGTTTTCTCAATCTTCTCAAAAAACTCTGGATTATGATAGAGGGCCGCGAGACTTTGACCTGAGTGCAAAAATGGAGGCTCTAGACCCTTCCAGAGCTGAGATATCGAAACTCAAAATTTCGACCCGAAAAAAAACGACAGTGTTACCCTTACGTTTTTTTCAGTTTTCGGGCGAAAATTACAGTTTCTCCAATCTTCTCAAAACTCTGGATTATGATAGAGGGCCGCGAGACTTTGACCTGAGCGCAAAAATGGAGCTCTAGACCCTTCCAGGCTGAGATATCGAAACTCAAAATTTCGACCCGAAAAAAACGACAGTGGTTACCCCTTACGTTTTTTTTTTCGTTTCGGGCGAAAAATCAAGTTTCCTCCAATCTTCTCAAACTCTGGATTATGATAGAGGGCCGTGAGACTTTGACCCCTGAGTGCAAAAATGGAGGCTCTAGACCTTTTCCAGAGCTGAGATTATCGAAACTCAAATTTCGACCCGAAAAAAAAAACGACAGTGTTACCCTTACGTTTTTTTAGTTTTGGGCGAAAAATTCAAGTTTCTCCAATCTTCTCAAAACTCTGGATTATGATAGAGGGCCGCGAGACTTTGACCTGAGTGCAAAATGGAGGCCTAGACCCTTCCAGAGCTGAGATATCGAAACTCAAAATTTCGACCGAAAAAAAACGACAGTGTTACCTTAACGTTTTTTTCAGTTTTTCGGCGAAAAATCAAGTTTCTCCAATCTTCAAAACTCTGGATTATGATAGAGGGCCGCGAGACTTTGACCTGAGCGCAAAAATGGAGGCTCTAGACCCTTCCAGAGCTGAGATATCGAAACTCAAAATTTCGACCCGAAAAAAACGACAGTGTTACCCTTACGTTTTTTCAGTTTTCGGGCGAAAAATCAAGTTTCTCCAATCTTCTCAAACTCTGGATTATGATAGAGGCCGCGAGACTTTGACCTGAGCGCAAAAATGGAGGCTCTAGACCCTTCCAGAGCTGAGATATCGAAACTCAAATTTCGACCCGAAAAAAAACGACAGTGTTACCCTTACTTTTTTTTCAGTTTTCGGGCGAAAAATCAAGTTTCTCCAATCTTCTCAAACTCTGGATTATGATAGAGGGCCGCGAGACTTTGACCTGAGCGCAAAAATGGAGGCTCTAGACCCTTCCAGAGCTGAGATATCGAAACTCAAAATTTCGACCCGAAAAAAAAACGACAGTGTTACCCCTTACGTTTTTTTCCGTTTTCGGGCGAAAAATCAAGTTTCTCCAATCTTCTCAAAACTCTGGATTATGATAGAGGGCCGCGAGACTTTGACCTGAGCGCAAAAATGGAGGCTCTAGACCCTTCCAGAGCTGAGATATCGAAACTCAAAATTTCGACCGAAAAAAAAACGACAGTGTTACCCCTTACGTTTTTTTCCGTTTTCGGGCGAAAAATCAAGTTTCTCCAATCTTCTCAAAACTCTGGATTATGATAGAGGGCCGCGAGACTTTGACCTGAGCGCAAAAATGGAGGCTCTAGACCCTTCCAGAGCTGAGATATCGAAACTCAAAATTTCGACCCGAAAAAAAAACGACAGTGTTACCCCTTACGTTTTTTTCCGTTTTCGGGCGAAAAATCAAGTTTCTCCAATCTTCTCAAAACTCTGGATTATGATAGAGGGCCGCGAGACTTTGACCTGAGCGCAAAAATGGAGGCTCTAGACCCTTCCAGAGCTGAGATATCGAAACAAAATTTCGACCCGAAAAAAAAACGACAGTGTTACCCCTTACGTTTTTTTCGTTTTCGGGCGAAAAATCAAGTTTCTCCAATCTTCTCAAAACTCTGGATTATGATAGAGGGCCGCGAGACTTTGACCTGAGCGCAAAAATGGAGGCTCTAGACCCTTCCAGAGCTGAGATATCGAAACTCAAAATTTCGACCGAAAAAAAAAACGACAGTGTTACCCCTTACGTTTTTTTCGTTTTCGGGCGAAAAATCAAGTTTCTCCAATCTTCTCAAAACTCTGGATTATGATAGAGGGCCGCGAGACTTTGACCTGAGCGCAAAAATGGAGGCTCTAGACCCTTCCAGAGCTGAGATATCGAAACTCAAAATTTCGACCCGAAAAAAAACGACAGTGTTACCCCTTACGTTTTTTTCGTTTTTCGGGCGAAAAATCAAGTTTCTCCAATCTTCTCAAAACTCTGGATTATGATAGAGGGCCGCGAGACTTTGACCTGAGCGCAAAAATGGAGGCTCTAGACCCTTCCAGAGCTGAGATATCGAAACTCAAAATTTCGACCCGAAAAAAAAACGACAGTGTTACCCCTTACGTTTTTTTTCGTTTTCGGGCGAAAAATCAAGTTTCTCCAATCTTCTCAAAACTCTGGATTATGATAGAGGGCCGCGAGACTTTGACCTGAGCGCAAAAATGGAGGCTCTAGACCCTTCCAGAGCTGAGATATCGAAACTCAAAATTTCGACCCGAAAAAAAAACGACAGTGTTACCCCTTACGTTTTTTTCAGTTTTCGGGCGAAAAATCAAGTTTCTCCAATCTTCTCAAAACTCTGGATTATGATAGAGGGCCGCGAGACTTTGACCTGAGCGCAAAAA
Source organism: Pimephales promelas (assembly GCF_016745375.1). Next base: position 620,140 of record NW_024121125.1, read on the forward strand.
TGGAGGCTCTAGACCCTTCCAGAGCTGAGATATCGAAACTCAAAATTTCGACCCGAAAAAAAAACGACAGTGTTACCCCTTACGTTTTTTTTCGTTTTCGGGCGAAAAATCAAGTTTCTCCAATCTTCTCAAAACTCTGGATTATGATAGAGGGCCGCGAGACTTTGACCTGAGCGCAAAAATGGAGGCTCTAGACCCTTCCAGAGCTGAGATATGAAACTCAAAATTTCGACCCGAAAAAAAAACGACAGTGTTACCCCTTACGTTTTTTTTCGTTTTCGGGCGAAAAATCAAGTTTCTCCAATCTTCTCAAAACTCTGGATTATGATAGAGGGCCGCGAGACTTTGACCTGAGCGCAAAAATGGAGGCTCTAGACCCTTCCAGAGCTGAGATATCGAAACTCAAAATTTCGACCCGAAAAAAAAACGACAGTGTTACCCCTTACGTTTTTTTCGTTTTCGGGCGAAAAATCAAGTTTCTCCAATCTTCTCAAAACTCTGGATTATGATAGAGGGCCGCGAGACTTTGACCTGAGCGCAAAAATGGAGGCTCTAGACCCTTCCAGAGCTGAGATATCGAAACTCAAAATTTCGACCCGAAAAAAAAACGACAGTGTTACCCCTTACGTTTTTTTCAGTTTTCGGGCGAAAAATCAAGTTTCTCCAATCTTCTCAAAACTCTGGATTATGATAGAGGGCCGCGAGACTTTGACCTGAGCGCAAAAATGGAGGCTCTAGACCCTTCCAGAGCTGAGATATCGAAACTCAAAATTTCGACCCGAAAAAAAAACGACAGTGTTACCCCTTACGTTTTTTTTCGTTTTTCGGGCGAAAAATCAAGTTTCTCCAATCTTCTCAAAACTCTGGATTATGATAGAGGGCCGCGAGACTTTGACCTGAGCGCAAAAATGGAGGCTCTAGACCCTTCCAGAGCTGAGATATCGAAACTCAAAATTTCGACCCGAAAAAAAAACGACAGTGTTACCCCTTACGTTTTTTTCAGTTTTCGGGCGAAAAATCAAGTTTCTCCAATCTTCTCAAAACTCTGGATTATGATAGAGGGCCGCGAGACTTTGACCTGAGCGCAAAAATGGAGGCTCTAGACCCTTCCAGAGCTGAGATATCGAAACTCAAAATTTCGACCCGAAAAAAAAACGACAGTGTTACCCCTTACGTTTTTTTCAGTTTTCGGGCGAAAAATCAAGTTTCTCCAATCTTCTCAAAACTCTGGATTATGATAGAGGGCCGCGAGACTTTGACCTGAGCGCAAAAATGGAGGCTCTAGACCCTTCCAGAGCTGAGATATCGAAACTCAAAATTTCGACCCGAAAAAAAAACGACAGTGTTACCCCTTACGTTTTTTTTCGTTTTCGGGCGAAAAATCAAGTTTCTCCAATCTTCTCAAAACTCTGGATTATGATAGAGGGCCGCGAGACTTTGACCTGAGCGCAAAAATGGAGGCTCTAGACCCTTCCAGAGCTGAGATATCGAAACTCAAAATTTCGACCCGAAAAAAAAACGACAGTGTTACCCCTTACGTTTTTTTCGTTTTCGGGCGAAAAATCAAGTTTCTCCAATCTTCTCAAAACTCTGGATTATGATAGAGGGCCGCGAGACTTTGACCTGAGCGCAAAAATGGAGGCTCTAGACCCTTCCAGAGCTGAGATATCGAAACTCAAAATTTCGACCCGAAAAAAAAACGACAGTGTTACCCCTTACGTTTTTTTCGTTTTCGGGCGAAAAATCAAGTTTCTCCAATCTTCTCAAAACTCTGGATTATGATAGAGGGCCGCGAGACTTTGACCTGAGCGCAAAAATGGAGGCTCTAGACCCTTCCAGAGCTGAGATATCGAAACTCAAAATTTCGACCCGAAAAAAAAACGACAGTGTTACCCCTTACGTTTTTTTCGTTTTCGGGCGAAAAATCAAGTTTCTCCAATCTTCTCAAAACTCTGGATTATGATAGAGGGCCGCGAGACTTTGACCTGAGCGCAAAAATGGAGGCTCTAGACCCTTCCAGAGCTGAGATATCGAAACTCAAAATTTCGACCCGAAAAAAAAACGACAGTGTTACCCCTTACGTTTTTTTTCGTTTTCGGGCGAAAAATCAAGTTTCTCCAATCTTCTCAAAACTCTGGATTATGATAGAGGGCCGCGAGACTTTGACCTGAGCGCAAAAATGGAGGCTCTAGACCCTTCCAGAGCTGAGATATCGAAACTCAAAATTTCGACCCGAAAAAAAAACGACAGTGTTACCCCTTACGTTTTTTTCAGTTTTCGGGCGAAAAATCAAGTTTCTCCAATCTTCTCAAAACTCTGGATTATGATAGAGGGCCGCGAGACTTTGACCTGAGCGCAAAAATGGAGGCTCTAGACCCTTCCAGAGCTGAGATATCGAAACTCAAAATTTCGACCCGAAAAAAAAACGACAGTGTTACCCCTTACGTTTTTTTCGTTTTCGGGCGAAAAATCAAGTTTCTCCAATCTTCTCAAAACTCTGGATTATGATAGAGGGCCGCGAGACTTTGACCTGAGCGCAAAAATGGAGGCTCTAGACCCTTCCAGAGCTGAGATATCGAAACTCAAAATTTCGACCCGAAAAAAAAACGACAGTGTTACCCCTTACGTTTTTTTCGTTTTCGGGCGAAAAATCAAGTTTCTCCAATCTTCTCAAAACTCTGGATTATGATAGAGGGCCGCGAGACTTTGACCTGAGCGCAAAAATGGAGGCTCTAGACCCTTCCAGAGCTGAGATATCGAAACTCAAAATTTCGACCCGAAAAAAAAACGACAGTGTTACCCCTTACGTTTTTTTCGTTTTCGGGCGAAAAATCAAGTTTCTCCAATCTTCTCAAAACTCTGGATTATGATAGAGGGCCGCGAGACTTTGACCTGAGCGCAAAAATGGAGGCTCTAGACCCTTCCAGAGCTGAGATATCGAAACTCAAAATTTCGACCCGAAAAAAAAACGACAGTGTTACCCCTTACGTTTTTTTCGTTTTCGGGCGAAAAATCAAGTTTCTCCAATCTTCTCAAAACTCTGGATTATGATAGAGGGCCGCGAGACTTTGACCTGAGCGCAAAAATGGAGGCTCTAGACCCTTCCAGAGCTGAGATATCGAAACTCAAAATTTCGACCCGAAAAAAAAACGACAGTGTTACCCCTTACGTTTTTTTCAGTTTTCGGGCGAAAAATCAAGTTTCTCCAATCTTCTCAAAACTCTGGATTATGATAGAGGGCCGCGAGACTTTGACCTGAGCGCAAAAATGGAGGCTCTAGACCCTTCCAGAGCTGAGATATCGAAACTCAAAATTTCGACCCGAAAAAAAAACGACAGTGTTACCCCTTACGTTTTTTTCGTTTTCGGGCGAAAAATCAAGTTTCTCCAATCTTCTCAAAACTCTGGATTATGATAGAGGGCCGCGAGACTTTGACCTGAGCGCAAAAATGGAGGCTCTAGACCCTTCCAGAGCTGAGATATCGAAACTCAAAATTTCGACCCGAAAAAAAAACGACAGTGTTACCCCTTACGTTTTTTTCGTTTTCGGGCGAAAAATCAAGTTTCTCCAATCTTCTCAAAACTCTGGATTATGATAGAGGGCCGCGAGACTTTGACCTGAGCGCAAAAATGGAGGCTCTAGACCCTTCCAGAGCTGAGATATCGAAACTCAAAATTTCGACCCGAAAAAAAAACGACAGTGTTACCCCTTACGTTTTTTTCGTTTTCGGGCGAAAAATCAAGTTTCTCCAATCTTCTCAAAACTCTGGATTATGATAGAGGGCCGCGAGACTTTGACCTGAGCGCAAAAATGGAGGCTCTAGACCCTTCCAGAGCTGAGATATCGAAACTCAAAATTTCGACCCGAAAAAAAAACGACAGTGTTACCCCTTACGTTTTTTTCGTTTTCGGGCGAAAAATCAAGTTTCTCCAATCTTCTCAAAACTCTGGATTATGATAGAGGGCCGCGAGACTTTGACCTGAGCGCAAAAATGGAGGCTCTAGACCCTTCCAGAGCTGAGATATCGAAACTCAAAATTTCGACCCGAAAAAAAAACGACAGTGTTACCCCTTACGTTTTTTTCGTTTTCGGGCGAAAAATCAAGTTTCTCCAATCTTCTCAAAACTCTGGATTATGATAGAGGGCCGCGAGACTTTGACCTGAGCGCAAAAATGGAGGCTCTAGACCCTTCCAGAGCTGAGATATCGAAACTCAAAATTTCGACCCGAAAAAAAAACGACAGTGTTACCCCTTACGTTTTTTTCGTTTTCGGGCGAAAAATCAAGTTTCTCCAATCTTCTCAAAACTCTGGATTATGATAGAGGGCCGCGAGACTTTGACCTGAGCGCAAAAATGGAGGCTCTAGACCCTTCCAGAGCTGAGATATCGAAACTCAAAATTTCGACCCGAAAAAAAAACGACAGTGTTACCCCTTACGTTTTTTTCGTTTTTCGGGCGAAAAATCAAGTTTCTCCAATCTTCTCAAAACTCTGGATTATGATAGAGGGCCGCGAGACTTTGACCTGAGCGCAAAAATGGAGGCTCTAGACCCTTCCAGAGCTGAGATATCGAAACTCAAAATTTCGACCCGAAAAAAAAACGACAGTGTTACCCCTTACGTTTTTTTCGTTTTCGGGCGAAAAATCAAGTTTCTCCAATCTTCTCAAAACTCTGGATTATGATAGAGGGCCGCGAGACTTTGACCTGAGCGCAAAAATGGAGGCTCTAGACCCTTCCAGAGCTGAGATATCGAAACTCAAAATTTCGACCCGAAAAAAAAACGACAGTGTTACCCCTTACGTTTTTTTTCGTTTTCGGGCGAAAAATCAAGTTTCTCCAATCTTCTCAAAACTCTGGATTATGATAGAGGGCCGCGAGACTTTGACCTGAGCGCAAAAATGGAGGCTCTAGACCCTTCCAGAGCTGAGATATCGAAACTCAAAATTTCGACCCGAAAAAAAAACGACAGTGTTACCCCTTACGTTTTTTTCGTTTTCGGGCGAAAAATCAAGTTTCTCCAATCTTCTCAAAACTCTGGATTATGATAGAGGGCCGCGAGACTTTGACCTGAGCGCAAAAATGGAGGCTCTAGACCCTTCCAGAGCTGAGATATCGAAACTCAAAATTTCGACCCGAAAAAAAAACGACAGTGTTACCCCTTACGTTTTTTTCGTTTTCGGGCGAAAAATCAAGTTTCTCCAATCTTCTCAAAACTCTGGATTATGATAGAGGGCCGCGAGACTTTGACCTGAGCGCAAAAATGGAGGCTCTAGACCCTTCCAGAGCTGAGATATCGAAACTCAAAATTTCGACCCGAAAAAAAAACGACAGTGTTACCCCTTACGTTTTTTTTCGTTTTCGGGCGAAAAATCAAGTTTCTCCAATCTTCTCAAAACTCTGGATTATGATAGAGGGCCGCGAGACTTTGACCTGAGCGCAAAAATGGAGGCTCTAGACCCTTCCAGAGCTGAGATATCGAAACTCAAAATTTCGACCCGAAAAAAAAACGACAGTGTTACCCCTTACGTTTTTTTCGTTTTCGGGCGAAAAATCAAGTTTCTCCAATCTTCTCAAAACTCTGGATTATGATAGAGGGCCGCGAGACTTTGACCTGAGCGCAAAAATGGAGGCTCTAGACCCTTCCAGAGCTGAGATATCGAAACTCAAAATTTCGACCCGAAAAAAAAACGACAGTGTTACCCCTTACGTTTTTTTTCGTTTTCGGGCGAAAAATCAAGTTTCTCCAATCTTCTCAAAACTCTGGATTATGATAGAGGGCCGCGAGACTTTGACCTGAGCGCAAAAATGGAGGCTCTAGACCCTTCCAGAGCTGAGATATCGAAACTCAAAATTTCGACCCGAAAAAAAAACGACAGTGTTACCCCTTACGTTTTTTTTCGTTTTCGGGCGAAAAATCAAGTTTCTCCAATCTTCTCAAAACTCTGGATTATGATAGAGGGCCGCGAGACTTTGACCTGAGCGCAAAAATGGAGGCTCTAGACCCTTCCAGAGCTGAGATATCGAAACTCAAAATTTCGACCCGAAAAAAAAACGACAGTGTTACCCCTTACGTTTTTTTTCGTTTTCGGGCGAAAAATCAAGTTTCTCCAATCTTCTCAAAACTCTGGATTATGATAGAGGGCCGCGAGACTTTGACCTGAGCGCAAAAATGGAGGCTCTAGACCCTTCCAGAGCTGAGATATCGAAACTCAAAATTTCGACCCGAAAAAAAAACGACAGTGTTACCCCTTACGTTTTTTTCGTTTTCGGGCGAAAAATCAAGTTTCTCCAATCTTCTCAAAACTCTGGATTATGATAGAGGGCCGCGAGACTTTGACCTGAGCGCAAAAATGGAGGCTCTAGACCCTTCCAGAGCTGAGATATCGAAACTCAAAATTTCGACCCGAAAAAAAAACGACAGTGTTACCCCTTACGTTTTTTTTCGTTTTCGGGCGAAAAATCAAGTTTCTCCAATCTTCTCAAAACTCTGGATTATGATAGAGGGCCGCGAGACTTTGACCTGAGCGCAAAAATGGAGGCTCTAGACCCTTCCAGAGCTGAGATATCGAAACTCAAAATTTCGACCCGAAAAAAAAACGACAGTGTTACCCCTTACGTTTTTTTCGTTTTCGGGCGAAAAATCAAGTTTCTCCAATCTTCTCAAAACTCTGGATTATGATAGAGGGCCGCGAGACTTTGACCTGAGCGCAAAAATGGAGGCTCTAGACCCTTCCAGAGCTGAGATATCGAAACTCAAAATTTCGACCCGAAAAAAAAACGACAGTGTTACCCCTTACGTTTTTTTCGTTTTCGGGCGAAAAATCAAGTTTCTCCAATCTTCTCAAAACTCTGGATTATGATAGAGGGCCGCGAGACTTTGACCTGAGCGCAAAAATGGAGGCTCTAGACCCTTCCAGAGCTGAGATATCGAAACTCAAAATTTCGACCCGAAAAAAAAACGACAGTGTTACCCCTTACGTTTTTTTTCGTTTTCGGGCGAAAAATCAAGTTTCTCCAATCTTCTCAAAACTCTGGATTATGATAGAGGGCCGCGAGACTTTGACCTGAGCGCAAAAATGGAGGCTCTAGACCCTTCCAGAGCTGAGATATCGAAACTCAAAATTTCGACCCGAAAAAAAAACGACAGTGTTACCCCTTACGTTTTTTTTCGTTTTCGGGCGAAAAATCAAGTTTCTCCAATCTTCTCAAAACTCTGGATTATGATAGAGGGCCGCGAGACTTTGACCTGAGCGCAAAAATGGAGGCTCTAGACCCTTCCAGAGCTGAGATATCGAAACTCAAAATTTCGACCCGAAAAAAAAACGACAGTGTTACCCCTTACGTTTTTTTCGTTTTCGGGCGAAAAATCAAGTTTCTCCAATCTTCTCAAAACTCTGGATTATGATAGAGGGCCGCGAGACTTTGACCTGAGCGCAAAAATGGAGGCTCTAGACCCTTCCAGAGCTGAGATATCGAAACTCAAAATTTCGACCCGAAAAAAAAACGACAGTGTTACCCCTTACGTTTTTTTCGTTTTCGGGCGAAAAATCAAGTTTCTCCAATCTTCTCAAAACTCTGGATTATGATAGAGGGCCGCGAGACTTTGACCTGAGCGCAAAAATGGAGGCTCTAGACCCTTCCAGAGCTGAGATATCGAAACTCAAAATTTCGACCCGAAAAAAAAACGACAGTGTTACCCCTTACGTTTTTTTCGTTTTCGGGCGAAAAATCAAGTTTCTCCAATCTTCTCAAAACTCTGGATTATGATAGAGGGCCGCGAGACTTTGACCTGAGCGCAAAAATGGAGGCTCTAGACCCTTCCAGAGCTGAGATATCGAAACTCAAAATTTCGACCCGAAAAAAAAACGACAGTGTTACCCCTTACGTTTTTTTTTTTCGGGCGAAAAATCAAGTTTCTCCAATCTTCTCAAAACTCTGGATTATGATAGAGGGCCGCGAGACTTTGACCTGAGCGCAAAAATGGAGGCTCTAGACCCTTCCAGAGCTGAGATATCGAAACTCAAAATTTCGACCCGAAAAAAAAACGACAGTGTTACCCCTTACGTTTTTTTCGTTTTCGGGCGAAAAATCAAGTTTCTCCAATCTTCTCAAAACTCTGGATTATGATAGAGGGCCGCGAGACTTTGACCTGAGCGCAAAAATGGAGGCTCTAGACCCTTCCAGAGCTGAGATATCGAAACTCAAAATTTCGACCCGAAAAAAAAACGACAGTGTTACCCCTTACGTTTTTTTTCGTTTTCGGGCGAAAAATCAAGTTTCTCCAATCTTCTCAAAACTCTGGATTATGATAGAGGGCCGCGAGACTTTGACCTGAGCGCAAAAATGGAGGCTCTAGACCCTTCCAGAGCTGAGATATCGAAACTCAAAATTTCGACCCGAAAAAAAAACGACAGTGTTACCCCTTACGTTTTTTTCAGTTTTCGGGCGAAAAATCAAGTTTCTCCAATCTTCTCAAAACTCTGGATTATGATAGAGGGCCGCGAGACTTTGACCTGAGCGCAAAAATGGAGGCTCTAGACCCTTCCAGAGCTGAGATATCGAAACTCAAAATTTCGACCCGAAAAAAAAACGACAGTGTTACCCCTTACGTTTTTTTCGTTTTCGGGCGAAAAATCAAGTTTCTCCAATCTTCTCAAAACTCTGGATTATGATAGAGGGCCGCGAGACTTTGACCTGAGCGCAAAAATGGAGGCTCTAGACCCTTCCAGAGCTGAGATATCGAAACTCAAAATTTCGACCCGAAAAAAAAACGACAGTGTTACCCCTTACGTTTTTTTCGTTTTCGGGCGAAAAATCAAGTTTCTCCAATCTTCTCAAAACTCTGGATTATGATAGAGGGCCGCGAGACTTTGACCTGAGCGCAAAAATGGAGGCTCTAGACCCTTCCAGAGCTGAGATATCGAAACTCAAAATTTCGACCCGAAAAAAAAACGACAGTGTTACCCCTTACGTTTTTTTCGTTTTCGGGCGAAAAATCAAGTTTCTCCAATCTTCTCAAAACTCTGGATTATGATAGAGGGCCGCGAGACTTTGACCTGAGCGCAAAAATGGAGGCTCTAGACCCTTCCAGAGCTGAGATATCGAAACTCAAAATTTCGACCCGAAAAAAAAACGACAGTGTTACCCCTTACGTTTTTTTCGTTTTCGGGCGAAAAATCAAGTTTCTCCAATCTTCTCAAAACTCTGGATTATGATAGAGGGCCGCGAGACTTTGACCTGAGCGCAAAAATGGAGGCTCTAGACCCTTCCAGAGCTGAGATATCGAAACTCAAAATTTCGACCCGAAAAAAAAACGACAGTGTTACCCCTTACGTTTTTTTCGTTTTTCGGGCGAAAAATCAAGTTTCTCCAATCTTCTCAAAACTCTGGATTATGATAGAGGGCCGCGAGACTTTGACCTGAGCGCAAAAATGGAGGCTCTAGACCCTTCCAGAGCTGAGATATCGAAACTCAAAATTTCGACCCGAAAAAAAAACGACAGTGTTACCCCTTACGTTTTTTTTCGTTTTCGGGCGAAAAATCAAGTTTCTCCAATCTTCTCAAAACTCTGGATTATGATAGAGGGCCGCGAGACTTTGACCTGAGCGCAAAAATGGAGGCTCTAGACCCTTCCAGAGCTGAGATATCGAAACTCAAAATTTCGACCCGAAAAAAAAACGACAGTGTTACCCCTTACGTTTTTTTCGTTTTCGGGCGAAAAATCAAGTTTCTCCAATCTTCTCAAAACTCTGGATTATGATAGAGGGCCGCGAGACTTTGACCTGAGCGCAAAAATGGAGGCTCTAGACCCTTCCAGAGCTGAGATATCGAAACTCAAAATTTCGACCCGAAAAAAAAACGACAGTGTTACCCCTTACGTTTTTTTCGTTTTCGGGCGAAAAATCAAGTTTCTCCAATCTTCTCAAAACTCTGGATTATGATAGAGGGCCGCGAGACTTTGACCTGAGCGCAAAAATGGAGGCTCTAGACCCTTCCAGAGCTGAGATATCGAAACTCAAAATTTCGACCCGAAAAAAAAACGACAGTGTTACCCCTTACGTTTTTTTTCGTTTTCGGGCGAAAAATCAAGTTTCTCCAATCTTCTCAAAACTCTGGATTATGATAGAGGGCCGCGAGACTTTGACCTGAGCGCAAAAATGGAGGCTCTAGACCCTTCCAGAGCTGAGATATCGAAACTCAAAATTTCGACCCGAAAAAAAAACGACAGTGTTACCCCTTACGTTTTTTTTCGTTTTCGGGCGAAAAATCAAGTTTCTCCAATCTTCTCAAAACTCTGGATTATGATAGAGGGCCGCGAGACTTTGACCTGAGCGCAAAAATGGAGGCTCTAGACCCTTCCAGAGCTGAGATATCGAAACTCAAAATTTCGACCCGAAAAAAAAACGACAGTGTTACCCCTTACGTTTTTTTCGTTTTCGGGCGAAAAATCAAGTTTCTCCAATCTTCTCAAAACTCTGGATTATGATAGAGGGCCGCGAGACTTTGACCTGAGCGCAAAAATGGAGGCTCTAGACCCTTCCAGAGCTGAGATATCGAAACTCAAAATTTCGACCCGAAAAAAAAACGACAGTGTTACCCCTTACGTTTTTTTTCGTTTTCGGGCGAAAAATCAAGTTTCTCCAATCTTCTCAAAACTCTGGATTATGATAGAGGGCCGCGAGACTTTGACCTGAGCGCAAAAATGGAGGCTCTAGACCCTTCCAGAGCTGAGATATCGAAACTCAAAATTTCGACCCGAAAAAAAAACGACAGTGTTACCCCTTACGTTTTTTTGTTTTCGGGCGAAAAATCAAGTTTCTCCAATCTTCTCAAAACTCTGGATTATGATAGAGGGCCGCGAGACTTTGACCTGAGCGCAAAAATGGAGGCTCTAGACCCTTCCAGAGCTGAGATATCGAAACTCAAAATTTCGACCCGAAAAAAAAACGACAGTGTTACCCCTTACGTTTTTTTGTTTTCGGGCGAAAAATCAAGTTTCTCCAATCTTCTCAAAACTCTGGATTATGATAGAGGGCCGCGAGACTTTGACCTGAGCGCAAAAATGGAGGCTCTAGACCCTTCCAGAGCTGAGATATCGAAACTCAAAATTTCGACCCGAAAAAAAAACGACAGTGTTACCCCTTACGTTTTTTTTCGTTTTCGGGCGAAAAATCAAGTTTCTCCAATCTTCTCAAAACTCTGGATTATGATAGAGGGCCGCGAGACTTTGACCTGAGCGCAAAAATGGAGGCTCTAGACCCTTCCAGAGCTGAGATATCGAAACTCAAAATTTCGACCCGAAAAAAAAACGACAGTGTTACCCCTTACGTTTTTTTCGTTTTCGGGCGAAAAATCAAGTTTCTCCAATCTTCTCAAAACTCTGGATTATGATAGAGGGCCGCGAGACTTTGACCTGAGCGCAAAAATGGAGGCTCTAGACCCTTCCAGAGCTGAGATATCGAAACTCAAAATTTCGACCCGAAAAAAAAACGACAGTGTTACCCCTTACGTTTTTTTCGTTTTCGGGCGAAAAATCAAGTTTCTCCAATCTTCTCAAAACTCTGGATTATGATAGAGGGCCGCGAGACTTTGACCTGAGCGCAAAAATGGAGGCTCTAGACCCTTCCAGAGCTGAGATATCGAAACTCAAAATTTCGACCCGAAAAAAAAACGACAGTGTTACCCCTTACGTTTTTTTCGTTTTCGGGCGAAAAATCAAGTTTCTCCAATCTTCTCAAAACTCTGGATTATGATAGAGGGCCGCGAGACTTTGACCTGAGCGCAAAAATGGAGGCTCTAGACCCTTCCAGAGCTGAGATATCGAAACTCAAAATTTCGACCCGAAAAAAAAACGACAGTGTTACCCCTTACGTTTTTTTCGTTTTCGGGCGAAAAATCAAGTTTCTCCAATCTTCTCAAAACTCTGGATTATGATAGAGGGCCGCGAGACTTTGACCTGAGCGCAAAAATGGAGGCTCTAGACCCTTCCAGAGCTGAGATATCGAAACTCAAAATTTCGACCCGAAAAAAAAACGACAGTGTTACCCCTTACGTTTTTTTCGTTTTCGGGCGAAAAATCAAGTTTCTCCAATCTTCTCAAAACTCTGGATTATGATAGAGGGCCGCGAGACTTTGACCTGAGCGCAAAAATGGAGGCTCTAGACCCTTCCAGAGCTGAGATATCGAAACTCAAAATTTCGACCCGAAAAAAAAACGACAGTGTTACCCCTTACGTTTTTTTCGTTTTCGGGCGAAAAATCAAGTTTCTCCAATCTTCTCAAAACTCTGGATTATGATAGAGGGCCGCGAGACTTTGACCTGAGCGCAAAAATGGAGGCTCTAGACCCTTCCAGAGCTGAGATATCGAAACTCAAAATTTCGACCCGAAAAAAAAACGACAGTGTTACCCCTTACGTTTTTTTCGTTTTCGGGCGAAAAATCAAGTTTCTCCAATCTTCTCAAAACTCTGGATTATGATAGAGGGCCGCGAGACTTTGACCTGAGCGCAAAAATGGAGGCTCTAGACCCTTCCAGAGCTGAGATATCGAAACTCAAAATTTCGACCCGAAAAAAAAACGACAGTGTTACCCCTTACGTTTTTTTCGTTTTCGGGCGAAAAATCAAGTTTCTCCAATCTTCTCAAAACTCTGGATTATGATAGAGGGCCGCGAGACTTTGACCTGAGCGCAAAAATGGAGGCTCTAGACCCTTCCAGAGCTGAGATATCGAAACTCAAAATTTCGACCCGAAAAAAAAAACGACAGTGTTACCCCTTACGTTTTTTTCGTTTTCGGGCGAAAAATCAAGTTTCTCCAATCTTCTCAAAACTCTGGATTATGATAGAGGGCCGCGAGACTTTGACCTGAGCGCAAAAATGGAGGCTCTAGACCCTTCCAGAGCTGAGATATCGAAACTCAAAATTTCGACCCGAAAAAAAAACGACAGTGTTACCCCTTACGTTTTTTTTCGTTTTCGGGCGAAAAATCAAGTTTCTCCAATCTTCTCAAAACTCTGGATTATGATAGAGGGCCGCGAGACTTTGACCTGAGCGCAAAAATGGAGGCTCTAGACCCTTCCAGAGCTGAGATATCGAAACTCAAAATTTCGACCCGAAAAAAAAAACGACAGTGTTACCCCTTACGTTTTTTTCGTTTTCGGGCGAAAAATCAAGTTTCTCCAATCTTCTCAAAACTCTGGATTATGATAGAGGGCCGCGAGACTTTGACCTGAGCGCAAAAATGGAGGCTCTAGACCCTTCCAGAGCTGAGATATCGAAACTCAAAATTTCGACCCGAAAAAAAAACGACAGTGTTACCCCTTACGTTTTTTTCGTTTTCGGGCGAAAAATCAAGTTTCTCCAATCTTCTCAAAACTCTGGATTATGATAGAGGGCCGCGAGACTTTGACCTGAGCGCAAAAATGGAGGCTCTAGACCCTTCCAGAGCTGAGATATCGAAACTCAAAATTTCGACCCGAAAAAAAAACGACAGTGTTACCCCTTACGTTTTTTTTCGTTTTCGGGCGAAAAATCAAGTTTCTCCAATCTTCTCAAAACTCTGGATTATGATAGAGGGCCGCGAGACTTTGACCTGAGCGCAAAAATGGAGGCTCTAGACCCTTCCAGAGCTGAGATATCGAAACTCAAAATTTCGACCCGAAAAAAAAACGACAGTGTTACCCCTTACGTTTTTTTCGTTTTCGGGCGAAAAATCAAGTTTCTCCAATCTTCTCAAAACTCTGGATTATGATAGAGGGCCGCGAGACTTTGACCTGAGCGCAAAAATGGAGGCTCTAGACCCTTCCAGAGCTGAGATATCGAAACTCAAAATTTCGACCCGAAAAAAAAACGACAGTGTTACCCCTTACGTTTTTTTCGTTTTCGGGCGAAAAATCAAGTTTCTCCAATCTTCTCAAAACTCTGGATTATGATAGAGGGCCGCGAGACTTTGACCTGAGCGCAAAAATGGAGGCTCTAGACCCTTCCAGAGCTGAGATATCGAAACTCAAAATTTCGACCCGAAAAAAAAACGACAGTGTTACCCCTTACGTTTTTTTCGTTTTCGGGCGAAAAATCAAGTTTCTCCAATCTTCTCAAAACTCTGGATTATGATAGAGGGCCGCGAGACTTTGACCTGAGCGCAAAAATGGAGGCTCTAGACCCTTCCAGAGCTGAGATATCGAAACTCAAAATTTCGACCCGAAAAAAAAACGACAGTGTTACCCCTTACGTTTTTTTCGTTTTCGGGCGAAAAATCAAGTTTCTCCAATCTTCTCAAAACTCTGGATTATGATAGAGGGCCGCGAGACTTTGACCTGAGCGCAAAAATGGAGGCTCTAGACCCTTCCAGAGCTGAGATATCGAAACTCAAAATTTCGACCCGAAAAAAAAACGACAGTGTTACCCCTTACGTTTTTTTCGTTTTCGGGCGAAAAATCAAGTTTCTCCAATCTTCTCAAAACTCTGGATTATGATAGAGGGCCGCGAGACTTTGACCTGAGCGCAAAAATGGAGGCTCTAGACCCTTCCAGAGCTGAGATATCGAAACTCAAAATTTCGACCCGAAAAAAAAACGACAGTGTTACCCCTTACGTTTTTTTTCGTTTTCGGGCGAAAAATCAAGTTTCTCCAATCTTCTCAAAACTCTGGATTATGATAGAGGGCCGCGAGACTTTGACCTGAGCGCAAAAATGGAGGCTCTAGACCCTTCCAGAGCTGAGATATCGAAACTCAAAATTTCGACCCGAAAAAAAAACGACAGTGTTACCCCTTACGTTTTTTTCGTTTTCGGGCGAAAAATCAAGTTTCTCCAATCTTCTCAAAACTCTGGATTATGATAGAGGGCCGCGAGACTTTGACCTGAGCGCAAAAATGGAGGCTCTAGACCCTTCCAGAGCTGAGATATCGAAACTCAAAATTTCGACCCGAAAAAAAAACGACAGTGTTACCCCTTACGTTTTTTTCGTTTTCGGGCGAAAAATCAAGTTTCTCCAATCTTCTCAAAACTCTGGATTATGATAGAGGGCCGCGAGACTTTGACCTGAGCGCAAAAATGGAGGCTCTAGACCCTTCCAGAGCTGAGATATGAAACTCAAAATTTCGACCCGAAAAAAAAACGACAGTGTTACCCCTTACGTTTTTTTTCGTTTTCGGGCGAAAAATCAAGTTTCTCCAATCTTCTCAAAACTCTGGATTATGATAGAGGGCCGCGAGACTTTGACCTGAGCGCAAAAATGGAGGCTCTAGACCCTTCCAGAGCTGAGATATCGAAACTCAAAATTTCGACCCGAAAAAAAAACGACAGTGTTACCCCTTACGTTTTTTTCGTTTTCGGGCGAAAAATCAAGTTTCTCCAATCTTCTCAAAACTCTGGATTATGATAGAGGGCCGCGAGACTTTGACCTGAGCGCAAAAATGGAGGCTCTAGACCCTTCCAGAGCTGAGATATCGAAACTCAAAATTTCGACCCGAAAAAAAAACGACAGTGTTACCCCTTACGTTTTTTTTCGTTTTCGGGCGAAAAATCAAGTTTCTCCAATCTTCTCAAAACTCTGGATTATGATAGAGGGCCGCGAGACTTTGACCTGAGCGCAAAAATGGAGGCTCTAGACCCTTCCAGAGCTGAGATATCGAAACTCAAAATTTCGACCCGAAAAAAAAACGACAGTGTTACCCCTTACGTTTTTTTCGTTTTCGGGCGAAAAATCAAGTTTCTCCAATCTTCTCAAAACTCTGGATTATGATAGAGGGCCGCGAGACTTTGACCTGAGCGCAAAAATGGAGGCTCTAGACCCTTCCAGAGCTGAGATATCGAAACTCAAAATTTCGACCCGAAAAAAAAAACGACAGTGTTACCCCTTACGTTTTTTTTCGTTTTCGGGCGAAAAATCAAGTTTCTCCAATCTTCTCAAAACTCTGGATTATGATAGAGGGCCGCGAGACTTTGACCTGAGCGCAAAAATGGAGGCTCTAGACCCTTCCAGAGCTGAGATATGAAACTCAAAATTTCGACCCGAAAAAAAAACGACAGTGTTACCCCTTACGTTTTTTTCGTTTTCGGGCGAAAAATCAAGTTTCTCCAATCTTCTCAAAACTCTGGATTATGATAGAGGGCCGCGAGACTTTGACCTGAGCGCAAAAATGGAGGCTCTAGACCCTTCCAGAGCTGAGATATGGAAACTCAAAATTTCGACCCGAAAAAAAAACGACAGTGTTACCCCTTACGTTTTTTTTCGTTTTCGGGCGAAAAATCAAGTTTCTCCAATCTTCTCAAAACTCTGGATTATGATAGAGGGCCGCGAGACTTTGACCTGAGCGCAAAAATGGAGGCTCTAGACCCTTCCAGAGCTGAGATATGGAAACTCAAAATTTCGACCCGAAAAAAAAACGACAGTGTTACCCCTTACGTTTTTTTCGTTTTCGGGCGAAAAATCAAGTTTCTCCAATCTTCTCAAAACTCTGGATTATGATAGAGGGCCGCGAGACTTTGACCTGAGCGCAAAAATGGAGGCTCTAGACCCTTCCAGAGCTGAGATATCGAAACTCAAAATTTCGACCCGAAAAAAAAACGACAGTGTTACCCCTTACGTTTTTTTTCGTTTTCGGGCGAAAAATCAAGTTTCTCCAATCTTCTCAAAACTCTGGATTATGATAGAGGGCCGCGAGACTTTGACCTGAGCGCAAAAATGGAGGCTCTAGACCCTTCCAGAGCTGAGATATCGAAACTCAAAATTTCGACCCGAAAAAAAAACGACAGTGTTACCCCTTACGTTTTTTTCGTTTTCGGGCGAAAAATCAAGTTTCTCCAATCTTCTCAAAACTCTGGATTATGATAGAGGGCCGCGAGACTTTGACCTGAGCGCAAAAATGGAGGCTCTAGACCCTTCCAGAGCTGAGATATCGAAACTCAAAATTTCGACCCGAAAAAAAAACGACAGTGTTACCCCTTACGTTTTTTTTCGTTTTCGGGCGAAAAATCAAGTTTCTCCAATCTTCTCAAAACTCTGGATTATGATAGAGGGCCGCGAGACTTTGACCTGAGCGCAAAAATGGAGGCTCTAGACCCTTCCAGAGCTGAGATATCGAAACTCAAAATTTCGACCCGAAAAAAAAACGACAGTGTTACCCCTTACGTTTTTTTCGTTTTCGGGCGAAAAATCAAGTTTCTCCAATCTTCTCAAAACTCTGGATTATGATAGAGGGCCGCGAGACTTTGACCTGAGCGCAAAAATGGAGGCTCTAGACCCTTCCAGAGCTGAGATATGGAAACTCAAAATTTCGACCCGAAAAAAAAACGACAGTGTTACCCCTTACGTTTTTTTCGTTTTCGGGCGAAAAATCAAGTTTCTCCAATCTTCTCAAAACTCTGGATTATGATAGAGGGCCGCGAGACTTTGACCTGAGCGCAAAAATGGAGGCTCTAGACCCTTCCAGAGCTGAGATATGGAAACTCAAAATTTCGACCCGAAAAAAAAAACGACAGTGTTACCCCTTACGTTTTTTTTCGTTTTCGGGCGAAAAATCAAGTTTCTCCAATCTTCTCAAAACTCTGGATTATGATAGAGGGCCGCGAGACTTTGACCTGAGCGCAAAAATGGAGGCTCTAGACCCTTCCAGAGCTGAGATATGGAAACTCAAAATTTCGACCCGAAAAAAAAACGACAGTGTTACCCCTTACGTTTTTTTTCGTTTTCGGGCGAAAAATCAAGTTTCTCCAATCTTCTCAAAACTCTGGATTATGATAGAGGGCCGCGAGACTTTGACCTGAGCGCAAAAATGGAGGCTCTAGACCCTTCCAGAGCTGAGATATGGAAACTCAAAATTTCGACCCGAAAAAAAAAACGACAGTGTTACCCCTTACGTTTTTTTTCGTTTTCGGGCGAAAAATCAAGTTTCTCCAATCTTCTCAAAACTCTGGATTATGATAGAGGGCCGCGAGACTTTGACCTGAGCGCAAAAATGGAGGCTCTAGACCCTTCCAGAGCTGAGATATGGAAACTCAAAATTTCGACCCGAAAAAAAAAACGACAGTGTTACCCCTTACGTTTTTTTCGTTTTCGGGCGAAAAATCAAGTTTCTCCAATCTTCTCAAAACTCTGGATTATGATAGAGGGCCGCGAGACTTTGACCTGAGCGCAAAAATGGAGGCTCTAGACCCTTCCAGAGCTGAGATATGGAAACTCAAAATTTCGACCCGAAAAAAAAACGACAGTGTTACCCCTTACGTTTTTTTCGTTTTCGGGCGAAAAATCAAGTTTCTCCAATCTTCTCAAAACTCTGGATTATGATAGAGGGCCGCGAGACTTTGACCTGAGCGCAAAAATGGAGGCTCTAGACCCTTCCAGAGCTGAGATATGGAAACTCAAAATTTCGACCCGAAAAAAAAAACGACAGTGTTACCCCTTACGTTTTTTTTCGTTTTCGGGCGAAAAATCAAGTTTCTCCAATCTTCTCAAAACTCTGGATTATGATAGAGGGCCGCGAGACTTTGACCTGAGCGCAAAAATGGAGGCTCTAGACCCTTCCAGAGCTGAGATATGGAAACTCAAAATTTCGACCCGAAAAAAAAAACGACAGTGTTACCCCTTTACGTTTTTTCAGTTTTCTGGGCGAAAAATCAA